>VDFB02256132.1:133279218-133330657 GCA_007258455.2 Sequoia sempervirens | reverse complement strand
AAACAATAGTCATTGGCAAGATCCAAAATCTTGAAAAAGAGATCAACAATAGGGAATTAAATATTGATCCCCAAAACTGGAATATAGAAGAGACTATTTTTTTTTTTTGCTTCCAAAGAGGCTAACCCCCCAAGACTAATCAAAGAAGTATTGAAAATGAAACCCCACCGAGAGACTCAGGAGATAAAGGGGAAACATTAGACCCCAAGGAAGATAAAGGCAAGGTTAAAAGAATCTTTGTAAGAGAATGGTTAGGGCAAAAGAAAAGGGGTAGAAAAAGGAAACTTAGAGAGGAGATGGTGCCCTATAAGAGGTGTGAAGTTAGAAATAATGAGTTCCCTAAATGCTTTTAGGGATTTAGGAACCTAATGGAGGAATCCCAAGACATGGAAGGTAATGAATCTTAGATGTGTATCCTGGAATGTGAGGGGGCTTGAAACCCCTAACAAGAAATTTTGCATTAGGATATTTTTAAACCGAGTCAAAGAAAAAGATGTAATAATGTTGCAAGAAGTTAAAGACACTAACAACATCTTGGAAATAAGCTTGAGATGTATTTGGAAAGATGAGGTCTTATTCACTACCAAACATGAAAAAGGAAGAGGTGGTATTGCAATACTCTTGGATAGAAAGTGGGAAAGCTGGGTGAAGGACCATGGTTCTTCCCCATGTAATAGGGTTGTGTGGGTGTTGGAAAAAGAGGGCTTAAAATTTGGTATTTTTTCCATCTATGCTCTGAATGAGTATATATAGATGTGTGAGCTTTGGGATTGGTTGAAAAAATTTCTAGATATCCTTTGGGTGTTGGGTGGTGATTTCAACATGGTGGAGAACCAAGAAGATAAGCCAAGTGGAATAGATAGGTGTTGGAAGGGGAATGGAAAGTTCTTCTGGTTTAGAATTAAGAACAAACTAAAGTTAGTGGATCCCATAGAAGGTAGTAAGAAGGAAAATAAGGATATTTGGTATACTTGGTCCAACCTTTAGAGCGGCAGTAGAAGGATATATTGCAGGATCGATATATTTTATGCTAATGAAGACCTATTCTCCTTTGATTAGGTGGAAGGAGCTAGCTCAAGGGTTAAAGTCAGCGCTTGGACTCTTCCAGACCACCACCCTATCTTAGTAAATATAAATTTTGGAAGTAGAGAGAACACCCCCTGCAAGAAAAAGTTCATTCTGAACTCAAGCCTACTTTTGAGTGAGGACTGTAATAGTGAAATCTTCACTTTAAGAGTAATAAATAGTGAATAATTTAGGGTTGTTCTCAAATTGAGAGGTGGAACAAAAATGTACAGAGTCAACAAAAATTCTTCCAAACAATTGGAGAGTAGAAAACAAAGGACAAAAGGAAAATTGAGGGGATGTTGTAGGAAAAATTACTCCATGCTGAAGCCAAAATCCAAAATGACCCCCAAAGCCTTGAGCTGAATAAAGAGCTTGTGGACATAAGTGATGAGTTAAGGAAGTTGCAAGCCTACAAATATCAAGGCCTCAAGAAGTAGGCAAGTCTAAAGTGGGTTGCCCAAGGTGACAGAGGGTCAATTTTTTTTTTTCAAATGCCTTATGTCTAAAAAAATAGAGCAGGTGAATTCTATTTGGGGTGAAGAGGGGCTGGTAAAAGATCTAGAGGGCATCAAAGACAAGTTCTGTTAGTATTTTAGGAACCTTTTCAAAGCTAAGTGCAATGGAACCCCCTGTAAGGTGGCCAAAGAAGATTGCAAGAGAATTATTCCAAGGAAGGTAACAAAAGAAATGGCTGATAGGTTAAACAAGCCATTGAATCAAGAGGAAATTAAAAGCACTATCCTCTCAATCTGTAATGACAAGGCTCTCGACATGGATGGATTTCCAATTGAATTTTATAAAGAAAATATTGATTGGGCGAGTGAGGATCTTTTACAGGTTTACACTGAGGATCTAAGCAAAGGTTCTTTAGGCATAGAAATCAACCAAGGAGTCAGTAACCTCATACCTAAATAAGGTGATAAAACTCTATTAAAAAATTGGAGGTTGATTACTATATTGAATGTATCATATAAGATACTTACTAAAGCTATCTCCTAGAGGCTATCATCAGTTCTCCTTAAGGTCATCAGCACCACTCAAACAAGTTTTATTAAACAAAGATATATCCTAGAAAATATTTTGACTAGTTGGGAGGCAATGGAGTGAGACAGAGTTTCCAACCAGAATATAGGGATGCTACTATTGGACTTTGAGAACGAATATGAAAAAATAGAATGTCCATTTATACTGATGGTTTTAGAGGCTTTTGGTTTCTCAAAGAGTCTATGTTTAATGGTCAGAACCCTGCTAACAGATTCCACTGTAAGAGTGCAAGTCAATGGAAGTCTCACAGAGGAAATAATGCTGGAAAGATCTATAAGATGAGGGTGCCCCCTTGCACCCTCTCTCTTTATCACTACAATTGATGCACTTCACTTCATCCTAAGAGATTCTAGCTTAAGCCCAAAGGTTCATTGCATTATTCTCCCAAACAAAGATGAATTAATAAATGCTCAATTTGCAGATGACACAACACTTTTTGTAAAATTAGACAAGGATAACTTTGATAACCTGTTGAGGAAAATGGACTTGTATTCCAATGCAGCTGGGGCTAAAATCTCTAAAGTGAAAACTACACTCTTAAGCTAGGAAGCTCATAATCCAGAATGACTTGAGGAAAATGAATTCCAATAGGGAGGACCCAACAAAATTTTTAGGTATCTTGGGATACCATTTGCAATCAGTCCCAAACTTAAAGACATGTGGGAATAGCTAAAGAAAAAAATCATAAAAAAACTAGAAGCCTGAAATAAGCAGTACTTGTCAATTGTAGGAAGGGAACAATTGTGCCAGAAAATTCTATCCTCTTATAATGTGTGTTATGCCTCAGCCTAGATGTTCAGTGGTTATCAAGCGGATGAAATCCAAAAATGGGTAAGGTAGTTCCTCTAGTCAGATGGGAAAGGAAATAAGAGAAGGCATGCAGTTTTTTGGGAATGGTGCTGCCTAGAGAAGCAAAAGGGGGGACTTGGGCTAAAAGATTTGAAAAAGCAAGGAATTTCCCTTGCTATCAAATAGATTTATAAAATTGTTGTTGGTGAAGAGCCTTGGAAGTTCCTGGTAAGCCATAACATCAGTAATGGTGTCCCCAAGGGTGCAAAAACATGGAAAAGCCTACCCTTGATTGATCTTATATTTGGAAACTTCCCAGTCTCCTTGGTGGAGTCTAACGTTTTCAAAATCCTATGGAAGGCCTGGGAGAGTAGCAAAGAGAAGGTACTCTCTAAGTACCCTATTGAGGAAGAGCTAAATAATAACATGCTAAACAGGTCTATCTAGTGGAACATTTTTCATAATAAGAAACCTTTGGTACTCCTCCAAGGATGTTCTGCCAAAGATTGGAACAAGAAACGAATCTCTTTGCTCAACAAAATCACTAAAAATGGTAGGCTTATTAGTTGGGAAGCCCTTAAGTAGAGATTTAATCTTCCTCAAACTCATAAAAGAAAATATGAAAGACTTAAGAACTAGAATTTAAGTCTAAAAAAATTATTTTCCTGTGCTAACAACAAAACAATGTAGCTTGATTGGCTGAAAGAAAAAGGTTTATCTCACCCCAAAGTTAATGAAATTTATAAAGCCCTAGAAAATTCCCCATATTCTAGTTGATATGCTTAATAAAATCTAGAATCTCAATAATAGCCAAAAGTAGTAGGAAAAAGCCTTCTCTAGAATCTAGAATAATACTCTTGATCCTAAGAAAGATGGTTTCAAATGGATGTTGATGTTGTAAAAATTGCCAAACTTTGACCCCAAAAGTTGTCCTCCAATATGTTTTCTTTGCAAAAAGAATGAATCAGTCTTTCATCTTTTCTTTGACTACTTCTATGCTAAAGAGATATGGAAAATATTTCACATTGACCTATATGGGTGGGTGGAAGCCAAGGAAAAGAAATAATCTTGGGAAATATTGATAATTTAGGAAAGCATATTAATCTTTTTTGGTTGATTCTAAGTTCTGAAATTTGGTGGCTCTTATGGAAAAATAGGAATATAGAAAAATATCAAGGCACTAGGAGGGAACTTACTGATTCTAATAGAAGACTCACAACTCATGTTGTTTACTTGCAGGTTTCTAATGTATTCTAGGTGGCCAAAGAAAAATTCCAAAGGCCGATGAAAAATGGTAGGGTGGAGGTAAAGAAAGAAGAGCTAATCCAAGCCAACCAGTGGTTGTTCTGCAAACCAACAAATAAGTACATGTTAAAGGCTAATTGAACCTAAGGAAGATAATTCAAGTTTGAAATAAATGCTGAAAGTGTTTGTTGCACCTCCTGTTTTTGAAATAGTGATGTAAATTTTGTTACAAAGAGCCTAAATGCTCTCTTTCATAATGTAGTTGACTCATGTTATGGGCATAGAAAGGCTTAAGCTCTGAAAGACTTGAGTTGATGTAATGCTAAAAGGCTAATCTTCATGATCATTTTTGTATAATATTATGAATAAAAAAAATTATACATACATGTATGTATGTATGTATATATATACATGTAACAAGAAGACATTGACAATAAATTAGTTATCTATGCAAAACACCCATGTATGTATGTATGAGTATGTATACATATGTATATATATACATGTATGTATGTATGTATGTATATATGTGTGTACATATGTATGTATATGGGTATGTGTAGTAGGATCATAATGGAAAAAATAGTCCCTTAAGTAGTGAAAATTTTAGAAAAATCAGTGTTAGGAAACTTGATTTAAAAATTTGAATAAGTTATCGATATTATTTCAAAAATATGTAAGAATAGAATTTGTAGAAAATTGAATGTAGTTTCTAAACTACTAGGTTTGTTTAAAAAAAAAATCTATTTGGTGAAAATTTGAAATTTCAATGCAGTAGTACTTAAATTTTAGGGAAAAAATAAGAAGTAGGTGTTTGTTTGACTACCCTAACCACAATAAAATGATAATATATTTTTATAATATTTTAGATATAAGTAAACAACTCATGTCCCAATGTGATGCATATTTTTTTGTAATTTTTTTCCAATTAAATAATTAATTATGATTTTTTTATTACAAATTTTATTAAGTATAAAAACTCGTATGCATGACCACCTTAACTTGGTCAAAACTTCATGAAATTCATTTTTTTTTAATCCTATAGTATGCAAAGCATAGAATGTGACACATGTTTTGGATTAAAAAAATGTGATACCATTTGAAAACTATAGATTTTTTTCAATTAGCCTATCAATCAAGACATTAGTCGTAATTCAAAAAAAAAAAAGAGAATAATAATTATTTATTAAATTCAAAGTAAAGCATAATTTATATTACTGGAAAGCTGAGAATCTCCTTTAAAAACCCTTTTCATTTTATCAATTTTGGGTAAAAAAAGGTCGTTAGCCACATAACCTATACATACCCATCATATCGCCACTTTTTGGCCCATCATGATCCTGCGCATACCCATACATGCATGTATGTATATATATATATATGTGTACATATGTATATATAAACATATAACAAGAAAATATTAGCAATAAATTTATCATCTATGCAACACACCCATGTAAAAAAGAGTATATCACCTCACACTAATTATTATAGAGAAATAGAGAAATTGTAAAAGAGGTATTAGAATAACACTAATGTAGCTATATATGTGTGTGTGTGTGTGTGTGTGTGTGTGCGTATGTGTAGATATGTATATATATACATGTATATATGTATATATATATACATGTCAGCTCCTTTTATACAATTACTCTATTTGTTAGGAGGCTACAAAGCTAGTGGCCACCAAAGTGAAATCGAAACCATTGTAGCTAAATCAATGTGCAAATATATATATGCAAACATAGGAATAAATTATGTAGCCACTCACAATGTATACCATCATCTTTGTAAGGATTTGAAGTTAGATCAATTAGAAAGATACCAAGGGCCTAATTGTGCAAAATGTGGATAGCAACAAAGATCCACAGAGTATATATATGTGTCTACATATGTATATATATGTATATATATATATGAATGTATGTATATATGTATATATATATATTATACATATATGTACACATATATATACATATATACATGCATATATATTGTAAATCCGAGTTGCATTATTTGGCATTAAATATTAGAGACAAATAGAGAAATTGTAAAAGAACTATAAGGAAAACACTGGAGAATGACATATATCTGATTCTTAAGTACCAACCTACTAGCTCTTACAGCTATTACATAGACCACTTGTCTTGCACCAATATATTGAGTGATATTCTTTTCTCCCACTCTTAAAATTTCCCTATTTTGTCTATAATATTTAGTGGCAAATAATGTAGCTTGAATTTTCAATTGAGAAACCAATTGTTACATAGAAATTGGTGTTACACCTTGTCTAGATAGTGATAGAATTACAGGTAAAGATACCTATAGCTAATTTTCATCATAAGTTCTGATACCTTTTATAGAATTTTGTATTTGTCTTCAATATAATTTACCAGCAAAGAATGTAGGTTGAATCTTGTATCAGTATGTTTCAGATTTTTTTATCTATCTATAAGTTTAAAGAAATGGGCAAGGTCTTTTTTACATAAAAGAATATTTAGGATCACATCATATAATTATTGTCATTACCTACTAAATCACAGATGAATGGAAATTGACACTAAACATATTCATACAAGACAAGGTTTACAAACAAGGCCTTTAATAACAACAAGAGTATTTGTTGTAGACTCAGAGCTATCCTGCAACATGTACAAGCCTTTTACTGCAATTTGTAGCAAACTAGTGGTAGCTTCACCAAAAGCAATACACCAAAGGCTAGCTAAATGGTTACATATATACATGGGTATGTGTGGGATGATGATGGACCAAAAAGTGATGATATGATGGGTATGTGTAGGGTATGTGGTTGACAACTTTTTTTTTACCCAAAATTGACGAAACGAAAAGGGTTTTTAGAGGAGATTCTCAACTTTCCACCAATATAAATTATGCTTTACTTTGAATTTAATAAATAATTATTATTCATTTTCTATTTGAATTACAACTAAAGTCCTAATTGATAGGCTGATTGAAAACATCTATAGCTTTCAAATGATATCACATTTTTTGAATCTAAAACATGCATCACATTCTATGCTTCAGCATACTATAGGATTAAAAAAATAAGTTGAATTTGATGAAGTTTTGACCAAGTTAAGGTGGTTAGACATACAAGTTTTTATATTTTTAAAAGTTGTAATAAAAAATTCATAATTAATTATTTACTTGGAAAAAAATTACAGAAAATATGCATCACATCGACATGAGTCCTCTACTTATATCTAAAATATTATAAAAAAAATATTATCATTTTTATGGTTAGGGTGGCCAACAGACACCTACTTCTTTTTCCCTAAAATTTAAGTACATTGCATTGAAATTTCAAATTTTCACCAAATAGATTTTTTTTTTTAAATAAACCTAATAGTTTAGAAACTACATTTAATTTGCTACAAATTTTTTTCTTACATATTTTTGAAATAGTATAGATAACTTATTCAAATTTTTATGTCAAGTTGCCTAATTCTAATTTTTCTAAAATTTTTGCCACTTAAGGGCCTGTTTTTTCCATGATGATCCTACACATACCCACATACATATATTCTAATTTTTTCATGCATTATTTGGCACTAAATATTATAGAGAAATAGGAAAATTTTAAAAGAACTATTGGGAAAACACTAAAGAACCACATAAAATGAGAGAATACTAAAACCCAATATTAAATGGAGCTTTGAAACATGAGGAAAGAATATCATAAAACATATTCATGCAACACAAGAAATCTATGTAACAGTTGGTTGAATGGTCTTCCAACTTTAACTGCAAAAGATAGTGATAGTTGTATTCCTTTATTTTCATTTGGCAATGGTCACAAAACCAAACAACACCATGAGGGCAACCTAAAGAAAATAAGTATCGTCATAAAGAGTTGGGATTACATAATTGATGAGGGAGCCAACCCGAGACACAAAAATAATGCACACAACTAGCAAAATTTATTATTATTCAATAAGGAAAATATTACATGCAGAGGATCCCAAATCCTTGAGCTTTGTGATACATGCAAGCTACAAAAGTTTCAGAAAAAATACAGCAATTACAGAAAATCCCCTTTTCGCAGCATGCAAACTCTTTTCCCCAAAAAGCTATCCAAAAATAAAAAAACTAGCCCTTAAATAAACCCTTTTTGATTTGGAGCCAAAAAAAAACATTTGAAATATGAGTTTTAGCAGTTTGGTGCCAAAAATTACAACTTGAAATTTAAATTTAAATTCACATTCAAAAATTAGCACATTTCTAAAATATGCACCAACTTTTGGAAGCCATAACTTTTAATCCTGCAGTCGGATTTTCAATGATAATACCTTTTCGGAAAGTTCTCAAAGAGATGATGTGGCACAAAGTATCACCTATGACAACTACTTTGGGGTTTCCGCAAATTTTTAGGCCCATCTGGAACCATTTAGTGCCTCAAACTAGACTTGGAAGGTTTTTTAGGGCAAAAAGCAGAAACTAGAACTTGAATAACTTTCAAACCGTGAATGATCTTGACCTGATTCTTTCGCCAAAGTGCTTATTTTTCTATCTTGAACCTTCCCATAATTTTTTGTCTTCCCACACCTTCAAATTCACACCTGCTAAAAATAACAATTTAGCACAAAAAGCAGAAAAGCAGTTCTAGTTTCTCCTCTCTCAACTTTTCAAAAACTCTAAGAATATGCACTAAATGCTCATCCAAGTTCTTACTAAAAATAAAAATATCATCTAAACACACAATGACAAAACTTCCCAAAAACTCTTTCAATACCTCATTCATGAGCCACATGAATGTGCTCAGTGCATTGGTTAGCCCAAAAGGCATGACTAACCACTCGTACAGGCCCTCCTTGGTCTTGAAGGTAGTCTTCCATTCATCACCCTCTCGAATTCAGATATGGTGATATCTGCTCTATAGATCAATCTTCATGAAGTACTATGCTCCACTCAAATAGTCCATCAGGTCATCCATCCTTGGCAGGGAAAATCTGTACTTAATTGTTATCTTATTTATGGCTTGGGAGTCATTACACATCCTCCACTCCCCATCCTTCTTCGATGCTAGTACTGCAGGTACTGCACATGGGCTCAAACTCTCTTGAATCAAACCCTTTCTCAACAACTCCTAAACTTGTCTGTTCAACTCATTTTCTATAGGAGTCATTCTGTGAGCTACCGTATTTGGCAAACTGGCTCCAGGGATCAAGTCAATCTAATGACTGATCTTCCTCATTGGTGGTAAACCCTCAGGCATGTTATTAGAAATAATCTCCTGAAACTCATCCAATAGTCCAGAAACTTCTACTGGAACCTTCTCACTATCTTCCTTTTCCATTATAGGAATCAACTCATAACACATATGCTCATGCTTCATGCCTTATAAAAATTTCCTTCCATCAACAAAGCGAATTCTAGTGCTACTGCATACCTCTTCTTCATCCTTCTTCAGGGGTTTCAACTTATTGCAGACTCCATCCTTCATCAGGGAATAAGTATTCGCATGGCCATCATGTACAACACGCCTATCAAATTTCCATGACCTCCCCAATAACATGTGACATGCATCCATGGGGATGATATCACAGAGTACCTCATCATGATAGCTCCCGATCTTGAACTTCACCAGGCATTGCTCATTGACCAAAACTTTGTGGTCTTTTTGCAACCAAGCAATCCGATATGGATGTGGGTGCCTTTCCCTTTACAACTTCAACTTCGTAACCATCTCTTTTGACACTAGATTATCTCTGCTCCCACTGTTAATAATGACTTCACAACATTTTTCTTCACACTTGCACCTTATGCCAAATAGATTCTTCCTTTGTTCCGGTTCCTTCTCTTTAGTCACCAAGGCTCTTCTAACCACTAGGGCTTCTCCCCTTTCAGCATCATCTAAATGCTCGGATTGAGCCTTCTCATCTACATGTGCAACCCTTCCATGACCCTCTAGCCTTCTATATGTCCTTCCTTGATGTTGTAGACATTCATAGGCTCAATTCCCTTCTTCACCACAATGGAAAAAAGTTCCTCTGAAACCACCTCTTCTAGGTCTTGGCCCAGATCTTCCTCATCCTCTACCTTTTTGATCACCACTATTTTGATCACAAGGGTGGTAGAAGTTATCATTCTTCTGGCTTTGGCTGTCAAATCTTTTGTTCAATTTCTCCTTAATTTTCAGAGAAAACTGGTATGCATCCTCAATTGTGGTCATTCTGACCAGGGTAAGCTGCTCTTGAATGCTTGGTGATAACCCATTAAGATAACGGGCTACCTTCTCCTTGTTGGCCTCTACATGGCCCATTCTAATGATCATCTTATGAATATATTTTGTGTATTCTTTCACAAATTTATTTCCTTGCTTCAACCCTTGCAATTTCTTCAGCAGATCTAACTCGTAGTCTACTGGTATGAACTGCTTCTTTAGTTTCTCCACCATGTGATCCCAACTGCTGATCTTTCCTTTTCCTCTTCGATTTCTCTCCAACTGGACCTCTTTCCACCAAATATTGGCATGACCCTTCAACTTCATTTTTGCAAACTTAACCCTATCTGGGTCCTCTACTTCTTCATACTCAAAATATTCTTCTAGCTCGTTGATCCAGTTGATCAATTGTTCCGCTAGGTTGAAACTTCTGGAATAACTTGGGACTTCTATTATGGGTCTTTTTCTGATCTTCAAAATGGCCCTTATCAACTACATTTGATGTTGATCAATTGCTTCTTCTTCCTCTTCTATGTTTGAATCTTCCTCCTCTTCTTCATCCTTACTTTCTCCTTTCCTTCTCAGGTTTAACCCTATTCTCATTTGTTCTTGTAATCCATCAATTTGTCTCTTGAGGGCTTTAAAACCCTCAGTCACAAATGGATCTCTTCCACTAGCATTTATGCCACCTTCGCCACCTCTGGAACCACCACGCCTACCAGGAATCACTTTTAGAGACATCTTGAAGATCTTGAACACACAACCATGGTCCTGGTGCAAATTGCCTCATGATCGGCGATCTGTTCACATGCTCAAGAAAACCAGCTCGAATACCACCTGACGAGGGAGCCAACCCGAGACACAAAATTAATGCACACAACTAGAAAACTTTATTATTATTCAATAAGGAAAATATTAGATGCAGAGGATCCCAAATCCTCGAGCTCTGTGATACATGCAAGCTACAAAAGTTTTAGAAAAATTACAATAATTACAGAAAATCCCCTTTTCGTAGCATGCAAACTCTTTTCCCCAAAAAGCTACCCAAAAATTAGAAACTAGCCCTTAAATAACCCCTTTTTGGTTTGGAGCCAAAAACAACATTTGAGATATGAGTTTTGGCAGTTTGGTGCCAAAAATTACAATTTGAAATTCAAAATTAAATTCACATTCAAAAATTAGCACATTTCTAAAATATGCACCAACTTCTGGAAGCCATAACTTTTAATCCGACTGTCGAATTTTCATTGATAATACCCTTTCAGAAAGCTATCAAAAAGATGATGTGGCACAAAGTAGTGTCTACGACAACTAATTTGGGGTTTATGCAAATTTTCAAGCCCATTCAGAACCGTTTAGTGCCTCAAACTGGACTCGGAAGGTTTTTCAGGGCAAAAAAATAGAATCTAGAACTTGAATAACTTTCAAATCATGAATGATCTTGACCCGATTCCTTCACCAAAGTGCTTATTTTTCCATCCTAAACCTTCCCATAAATTTTTTTCTTCCCACGCCTTCAAATTCACACCTGCTAAAAATAACAGTTGAGCAGAAAAAGCATAAAAGTAGTTCCAATTTCTCCTCTCTCAACTTCTCAAAAACCCTAAGAATATGCATTAAATTCTCATCCAAGTTCTTACTAAAAATCAAAATATCATCTAAATACACAATGACAAAACTTCTGAAAAACTCTTTTAGTACCTCATTCATGAGCCACATGAATGTGCTCGGTGCATTGGTTAGCCTAAAAGGCATGAATAACCACTTGTACAGGCCCTCCTTTGTCTTGAAGTCAGTCTTCCATTCATCACCCTATCAATTTTGGATATGGTGATATCCACTCTTTAGATCAATCTTTGTGAAGTACTGTGCTCCACTCAAATAGTCCATCAGGTCATCCATCCTTGGCAGGGGAAATCTGTACTTGATTGTTATCTTATTTATGGCCCAAGAGTCTTTACACATCCTCCACTCCCCATCCTTCTTTGGTGCTAGTATTGTAGGTATTGTACATTGGCTCAGACTCTCTCGAATCAGACCCTTTCTCAACAATTACTAAACTTGTCTATTCCACTCCTCATTTTCTAGAGGAGTCATTCTGTGAGCTGTCATATTTGGAAAACTAGCTCCACGGATCAAGTCAATCTGATGACTAATCTTCCTCATTGGTGGGAAACCCTCAGGCATGTTATCAAAAATAATCTTCTGAAACTCATCCAATAGTCTAGAAACTTCTACTGGCACCTTCTCACTATCTTCCTTTTCCATTCTAGGAATCAACGCATAACACATACGCTCATGCTTCATGCCTTCTAAAAATTTCCTTCCATCAACAAAGAAAATTCTAGCGCTATTTCATACCTTTTCTTCATCCTTCTTAGGGGTTTCAACTTATGGCAAACTCCATCCTTCATCAGGGAATAAGTATTCACATGGCCATCATGTACATCATGCCTATCGAACTGCCACAGCCTCCCCAACAACATGTGACATGCATCCATGGGGATGATATCATAGAGTACCTCATCATGATAGCTCCCGATATTGAACTTCACAAGGCACTGCTCATTGACCAAAACTTTTTGGTCTTTTTGCAACCAGGAAATTGAATATGGATGTGGGTGCCTTTCCCTTTAAAACTTCAACTTCATAACCATCTCTTCTGACACCAGATTATCTCTGCTCCCACTATCAATAGTGACTTCACAACATTTGTCTTGACACTTGCACCTTGTGCCAAATAGATTCTTCCTTTGTTCTGGTTCCTTCTCTTCAGTCACCAAGACTCTTCTAACCACTAGGGCTTCTCCCCTTTCAACATCATCTGAATGCTCGGATTGAGCCTCCTCATTTGCATGTGCAACCCTTCCACGACCCTCCGGCCTTCTATATGTCCTTCCTTGGTGCTGTGGACATTCATAGGCTTGATGCCCTTCTTTACCACAATGGAAACAAGTTCCTATGAAACCATCTCTTCTGGGTCTTGGCCCATATCTTCCTCGTCCTCTACCTCTTTGATCACCATTGTTTTGATCATGAGGGTGGTAGAAGTTATCATTCTTCTGGCTTTGGCTGTCAAATCTCTTGTTCAATTTCCCCTCAACTTTTAGAGAAAACTGGTATGCATCCTCAATGGTGGTCATTTTGACTAGGGTAAGCTGCTCTTGAATGCTCGGTTGTAACCCATTAAGATAACGGGCTACCTTCTCCTTGTTTGCCTTTGCATGGCCCGTTCTGATCATCATCTTGTGAAAATATTCTGTGTATTCTTTCATAGATCTACTTCCTTGCTTCAACCCTTGCAATTTCTTCAGCAGATCTAACTTGTAGTCTACTGGTATGAACTGCTTCTTCAGTTTCTCCACCATGCGATCTCAACTTCTGATCTTTCCTTTTCCTCTTCGATTTCTCTCCAACTCAACCTCTTTCCACCAAATATTGGCATGGCCCTTCAGCTTCATTTTTGCAAACTTAACTCGATTTTGGTCCTCTACTTCTTCATACTCAAAATATTCTTCTGGCTTGTTGATCCAGTTGATCAACTCTTCTAGGTTTAGACTTTTGGAATAACTGGGGACTTCTATTCTGGGTCTTTTTCTGATCTTTGAAATGGACCTTATCAGTTGCATCTGATCTTAATCAATTGCTTCATCTTCCTCTTCTATGTATGAATCTTCCACCTCTTCTTCATCCTCATTTTCTTCTCTCCTTCCCAGGTTTAACCCTCTTCTCATTTGTTCTTCCAATGCATCAATTTGTCTCTGGAGGGCTCAGAAACCCTCAATCACCAATGGATTTCTTCCACCAACATTTCTGCCACCACTGCCACCTCTGGAACCACCACGCCTACCAGGAATCACTCTTGGAGGCATCTTGAAGATCTTGAACTCACAACCATGGTCTTGGTGCAAACTACCTCATGATCGGCGATCTGTTCACACGCTCAAGAAAACCCACTCTGATACCACCTGACGAGGGAGCCAACCCAAGACACAGAAATAATGCACACAACTAGAAAAATTTATTATTATTCAATAAGGAAAATCTTACATGTAGAGGATCCAAAATCCTTGAGCTCTGTGATACATGCAAGCTACAGAAGTTTTAGAAAAATTACATCAATTACAAAAAATCCCCTTTTCGTAGCATGTAAACTCTTTTCCCCAAAAAGCTACCCAAAAATCAGAAACTAGCCCTTAAATAACCCCTTTTTGGTTTGGAGCCAAAAACAACATTCGAGATATGAGTTTTGGCAGTTTGGTGCAAAAAATTATAATTTGAAATTCAAATTTAAATTCACATTTCAAAATTAGCACATTTCTAAAACATGCACCAACTTCTGGAAGCCATAACTTTTAATCCGACCGTCAGATTTTCAATGATAATACCTTTTTGGAAAGATTTTGAAAAGACTATGTGGCACAAAGTAGTGCCTATGACAACTACTTTGGGGTTTCTACAAATTTTTAGGCCCATCCAGAACCGTTTAGTGCCTCAAACTATACTTAGAAGGTTTTTCAGGGCAAAAAGCAGAAACTGGAACTTGAATAACTTTTAAACCGTGAATGATCTTGACATGATTCTTTCACCAAAGTTCTTATTTTTCCATCCTGAACCTTCCCATAAATTTTTGTCTTCCCACGCCTTCAAATTCACACTTGCTAAAAATAACAGTTGAGCAGAAAAAGCAGAAAAGCAGTTCCAGTTTCTCCTCTCTGAACTTATCAAAAACCCTAAGAATATGCATGAAATTCTCATCCAAGTTCTTACTGAAAATCAAAATATCATCTAAATACACAATGACAAAACTTTCTAGAAACTCTTTCAGTACCTCATTCATGAGCCGCATGAATGTGCTCGGTGCATTGGTTAGCCCAGAAGGCATGACTAACCAATCGTACAGGCCCTCCTTGGTCTTGAAGGTAGTCTTCCATTCATCATCCTCTCAAATCCGGATCTCGTGATATCCACTCTTTAGATCAATCTTTGTGAAGTACTATGCTCCACTCAAACAGTCTATTAGGTCATCCATCCTTGGCAAGGGAAATTTGTACTTGATTGTTATCTTATTTATGGCCCAGGAATCTATACACATCCTCCACTCTCCATCCTTCTTCGGTGCTAGTACTACAGGTACTGCACATGGGCTTAGACTCTCTCGAGTCAAACCCTTTCTCAACAACTCCTGAACTTGTCTGTTCAACTCCTCATTTTCTACAGGAGTCATTCTGTGAGCTGCTGTATTTAGAAAACTAGCTCTAGGGATCAAGTCAATTTGATGATTGATCTTCCTCATTGGTGGTAAACCCTTAGGCGAGTTATTAGAAATAATCCCCTAAAACTCATCCAATAGTCTATTAACTTCTACTGACACCTTCTCACTATCTTCCTTTTCCATTCTAGGAATCAACACATAACACATACGCTCATGCTTCATGCCTTCTAAAAATTTCCTTCCATCAACAAAGAAAATTCTAGCACTACTGTATACCTTTTCTTCAACCTTCTTTAGCAGTTTCAACTTATGCCAGATTCCATCCTTCATTAGGGAATAAGTATTTGCATGGCCATCATGTACAACACACTTATCAAACTGCCAGGACCTCCCCAACAACATGTGACATGCATCCATGGGGATAATATAACAAAGTACCTCATCATGATAGCTCCTGATCTTGAACTTCACCAAGCACTGCTCATTGACATAAACTTTGTGGTCTTTTTGCAACCAGGAAATCCGATATGGATGTGGGTGCCTTTCCCTTGTCAACTTCAACTTCATAACCATCTCTTCTGACACCAGATTATCTCTACTCCCACTGTCAATAATGACTTCACAACATTTGTCTTCACACTTGCACCTTGTGCCAAATAGATTCTTCCTTTGTTCTGGTTCCTTCTCTTCAATCACCAAGGCTCTTCTAACCACTAGGGCTTCTCCCCTTTTAGTATCATCTGAATGCTTGGATTGAGCTTCCTCATTTGCATGTGCAATCCTTCCATGACCCTCTGACCTTCTATCTGTCCTTCTTTGGTGTTGTGGACATTCATAGGCTCGATGCCCTTCTTCACCACAATGGAAACAAGTTCCTCTGAAACCACCTCTTCCGAGTCTTGGGACAGATATTCCTCATCCTCTACCTCTTTGATCACCACTATTTTGATCACGAGGGTGGTAGAAGTTATCATTTTCGGCTTCTGCTGTCAAATCTTTTGTTCAATTTCTCCACCATGCGATACCAGCTTCTGATCTTTCCTTTTCATCTTCGATCTGGGTCCTCTACTTCTTCATACTCAAAATATTCTTTTAGCTCGTTGATCCAGTCGATCAACTCTTTCAGGTTTAGACTTCTGAAATAATTGGGGACTTCTATTCTGGGTCCTTTTTATGATCTTCAAAATGGCCCTTATCAGTTGCATCTGATCTTGATCAATTGCTTCTTCTTCCTCTTCTATGTCTGAATCTTCCACCTCTTCGTCATCCTCACTTTCTCCTCTCTTTCCTGGGTTTAACCCTCTTCTCATTTGTTCTTGCAATGCATCAATTTGTCTCTGGAGGGCTCTGAAACCCTCAGTCACCAATGGATCTCTTCCATCAACATTTGTGCCACCTATGGCACCACCACACCTACCAAGAATTACTCTTGGAGGCATCTTGAAGATCTTGAACCCACAACCATGGTCCTAGTGCAAACTGCCTCATGATAGGCGATCTGTTAACACGCTCAAGAAAACCTGCTCTAATACCACCTGACGAGGGAGCCAATCTGAGACACATAACTAATGCACACAACTAGAAAACTTTATTATTATTCAATAAGGAAAATATTACATGCAGAGGATCCCAAATCCTCAAGCTCTGCGATACATGCAAGCTACAAAATTTTCATAAAAATTACAGCAATTATAGAAAATCCCCTTTTCGCAACATGCGAACTCTTTTCCACAAAAAGCTACCCGAAAATCAAAAACTAGCCCTTAAATAACCTTGTTTTGGTTTGGAGCCAAAAACAACATTCAGATATGAGTTCTGGTGGTTTGGTGCCAAAAATACAATTTGAAATTCAAATTTAAATTCACATTCAAAAATTAGCACATTTCTAAAATATGCACCAACTTCTGGAAGCCATAACTTTTAATCCGACTGTAAGATTTTCAATGATAATACATTTTCAGAAAGCTCACGAAAAGATGATGTAGCACAAAATAGGGGCTACAACATCTTCTTTGGGGTTTCTACAAATTTTCAGGCCCATCTGAAACCGTTTAGTGCTTCAAACTGGACTCAAAAGGTTTTTTAGGGCAAAAAGTAGAAATTGGAATTTGAATAACTTTCAAACCATGAATGATCTTGACCTAATTCTTTCCCCAAAGTGCTTATTTTTCCTTCCTGAACCTTCCCATAAATTTCTGTCTTCCCCTGCCTTCAAATTCACACCTGCTAAAAATAGCAGTTGAGCAGAAAAAGCAGAAAAGCAGTTCTAAAAGTTGGAAACTCTTATTCGACGAAAAGGGTATCTAGAAATGCAAAAACATCTACAAAAAGCAAACAACGGGAACATAAATGGAAAGCATATTTTTGGGTGATGCAAGATTTCCCTCACACCACTGGATGCTCCTAGATCAATAATTGATTTCGCAAGTTGAAAATATTTTTGTATAGGCATGGAGGGAAAAAAGTTTGGTGGCTTTGAAGTGTTCTTGTAATAAATCTTTTATCTTTTCAAGTTTATATCTTTAGCTAACAGGCTATTTGTTTTAAGTTTCTATTTTCTGAGAAGCCAACATTTAATCATGCAGTATGTGTAACATATTCATAATGCCATAATGGCTTTTTTGAGAATGCAATTGAATCAATATATTTTCTTGCATATTTAGTAGTATACTTTCCCCACTGTAACATTGAATATTAGATTTAGTTCATGTTGTGTCATTGCACTGCAATTGGTGTGTGTGTATATATATATATATATTGAATTCTCTATTCCATATTTAAAAATATTTATGTATGCAAACATATATATATATCCATATATACAAACTAGGGGCCCTTTGTCCCATTTCATAATGCAATAAGCATCCAGACTATATTTTCCCTCAGTTGGTTGGCTAAAAAGGCTTCAAATTCAACCCTTTTGTTGCTTATACTAATGCCAAACTATAGATTAGACAATATGCTATAAGAAACCAAAAAGGTTTGAATTTGTAGCCTTCCCAACCGCTTAATTGAGAGGAAAATCAATTTGGATGTATCTTGCCTTCATAAATTTCAAGCACAGGAGTTAGATAGTGACAAACAAATATGCTATGTACACGTGTTTAGATATAGTAATGTGTATATAAATAGATATATAGATATGTACATATGGATAGCTATATCTGCTTATGTGTATTTTTAAAAATGTGTTGAGAAAGGGGAAATTTAGTGCATATATGTACCCCAAATTGCTATGTTGTGGAATCTATAAGTCGTTTTACATGGGTATTTTGCATAAATGTTTTGTCCATAATATTTAATACCAAGGAATGTAGGCCAAATTTCCAATTAAGCCTATGATGTTATATGGATTTGGGATAGATTATTCCACCATATCATCATTTCCATTACATAGAAAAATTAAAAACTCCACAAATACACATATATAGAAATAATAAAAGATTGCATGGATACACATATAAGCATCCCCAAAGATAGAGAGATACAAATAGGGGTGTATGCATTTGCATTTATCATTTTTATTCTTTTTGATGTATCCCCTAGTGTTTGCACAACATTAAAAGTGGATTTGTATTCTTGTTGTTGTTTATCATGTTGTTTCGATAGTATTAAAAGTGGAATGGTTATAAACTAATATTTCTAAGTTGTCTATCAATTAACATTGGGATGTTGCAATACATTAATCTTTTTTTTTAATTTTTGAATAGAGTTTTCAATTAGTGAACTCAAATTGCAACATTTTGTCCCTACAAATAAGTTCCCAGAACTATGTCTATGGAAATAGGATTTATGGATGGCTTTGCATAGCCCCCCAATATTGATTTATGGGCAGCACCCATTGGTGCCCCCACAGAATCCAACTCTGAGGATGTGCTCCCCCGACCTTTAGATCCTAATTCCATAAGTAAAATTTTTCTTTTTGTTATACTCATTGCAAATTTGGCATTATTGTTTCTAGTTTTAGTGGCTTTAAGGTGTATATATACATGGGTCATCTTGACAAAGCATATAGATGTGCAAGTAGATATGCATTCCTATTTAAAAGTATATAGAAGGATCCCTTTCATGTATATGTACATTTTTATGTATACGTATGTATATATATGTATATGTATATGTGTATATATGTCTATGTATATATATATGTATATGTTTGTATATGTTTGTATATGTATATGTATGTATATGTATGCATGTATGCATATGTATATGTATATGTGTATGTATATCCATGTGTATGTATATGCATGTGTGTATGTCTATGCATATGCAAAAAACAAATACTTCAATATGATAGATCAGATATGAAGACAACATATTTTGACCATTTGCTATGAAATCAATGGCACAATGATTCTTTTGACAATGCAACTTAGTCAAAGTATAGTTTTTGACATTGCAAAAATCAATACTGTATATGTATATGTATATTTATATGTATGTATATGTATGTATATGTGTATATATGTCTATGTATATATATCTATATGTATGTATATATATATACATGAATTTATGTATGTATATGTGTGTATATGTATGTGTATGTATATGTATGCATGTATGCATATGTATATGTCTATGTCTATGTATATGCAAAGACAAATACTACAATATGATAGATCAACTTTGTAGACAACATATTTTGCCCATTTTCTATGAGATTAATGGCACAATGACTCTTTTAATAATGCAACTTAATCAAAGTATAGTTTCTCACATTGCAACATTCAATATTGCATTTACTTTGTCTACCTGCATTTACTTTGCTTGCTCCCATCCTACAACAATGGAAAAATGCATTAAGCCTTGTGTGAACACTTTCCATCTAACCCTCCCTGTGCTAAGGCTGCCAAATCCTATATGTATGTATATGTATAAATGTATATATGTTTGCATATGTATACATGTATATATACATGTTTTTATACATGTATATGTATACATCTATATATATGTCTATATGTTTATATGTATATATATACATGTTTTACATGGGTATTTTGCATAAATGATTA
The DNA here is from genome assembly GCA_007258455.2 of Sequoia sempervirens. Taxonomy (NCBI): domain Eukaryota; kingdom Viridiplantae; phylum Streptophyta; class Pinopsida; order Cupressales; family Cupressaceae; genus Sequoia; species Sequoia sempervirens. The sequence goes on along the minus strand of VDFB02256132.1, from coordinate 133,310,091 downwards.
ATTTATTGTTCTGCATATCCATATATATACAATCACTTCTATCTTTATTTTTTTGGTTCTTGAGTGTTTTCCTAATAGTCCTCTTAGAATTTTCCTTTACCTCTATAATATTTAGTGCCAAATAATGGAGCTTGAATCTAGAGTATATGTATGTATATATGTATATATATGTATGTATGTTAAGAGATATTTGAAAGAATAAGACTTGCAATAGAACCTATCAAATAGGAAATTGATTTTATATCCAACATGTACATAATCTACAATTGGTCCTATGTTAATGCGTCCAACAGAAAAGACGCATACAGATAACTAAAACAATAAATGAAGGCCAATAAAGATACTAACCGTAAACATATTGTTTGAGGGAACGAACAAGATTCAACTACAATTTAATATATTCTAATCTTCAAACTCTGCTATTCATTTTTTGATCATTCATAGATATAGATTTATATACACATGGATACACATATATATTTTGTTATATGTTTATGTGTAATTCCTACTTTAAATATATCTATAGTTATACATGTATATTCATATATCCTAATATGCTTGAGCTTGTATGTATACTCGTAGGTTGTATGGGCACATTCAAGTTGCATAGTGCAAACAATTGCTGAATTTAAAAAGTGTAAAAAACAACAACAAAACTATTTGTACTATAGGTAGCATAAGAAGGAAATATCCATGAAGCATCGTAAAAAATACTTGCAGCAAAGGATAACTGCACCAACCACACCTGCATGTCAGATTGCTAATAGTCCTCCTTTGTAGAACTTAGCCAATTCCAATGGAAGATGCTACCCCTTATATACAATCTCAGAGCAACTCCCTTGTTGCACCAACCCAGGAGCAACTTCTCAAAGAAATTTTCAACAAAATCTACCTTGTTGTGGTAAAGCGATTTTGACATCATATAGATGCACTTTTTGGCCTTTCTGTTTGTCAAATATGTAGGGAGAGCTACATAGGGATGCACACTAAAATTTTAGGGTCAAAAGCCACATTTGTAAGGTGTTCTTCTGAAAAAGGTGTCCATTGCTTCAGCTCTGCAAATGGAATGGACCTAGGCCCACAACCAATGCTACTCAAAAAGTTAAAACAACTTGAAAAAATTCTTATTGCTAGGGTTGCTCTAGTTCTACATGTCTCCCATGCTAGAGGAGGCCAATTTAAATATAGTGGTCACACAATTATCTTCCCTTAGGAGATCTCGAGTATAGCAAAAAAGTTTCCACGCTGACTACAAGACCTTGAGGTCGTAATTGTTCACATGACCACCATTGAAGGTGAGAATTATGATTTTATGTTAATAAAAATCATGTCATGGATGCATTGACATACAAAATTCAATATGAAAATTACTACAATGATGTTGAGATTGATGTTGAGGTTCTTAATTTATGTTACTTGATGTTGTTGTTGATGCGTCCAATTTCTTACATACAATAGACCATGTTTCAAATGAAGAGTTAATGCCATCAACTAGCTCAACTAATGTTGGTCAAGAAGAAAATGGCTCTTCAATTTTTTCATTATTTATTCCTTCCTTACCAAATGCTGGATGAGAGCTGCAAACAATAAAGCATGTCTTGCAAATTGAAAAAAAGAGAGCAGAATATCTTATCTTGGCCTGGAATTAGCTCTTCTCCTGTTAATGAATACAACACTGAAGGTTTATTTTCAATGGCCTTTCCAACATTGTTCCCCACTGGAGCAGCACTTCCCCTTCAACTGAGAAATGTTAAAATTCACTTGCATGAATATGCCATCCACCTAATGAGATATTTTGACCACAGATTTGGAAACCATGTTAGGGTTAGATATTTTTCTCTACAACTTGATTATGAGACATCGTAACCAACAAACTATCTTTGTTTTTGTTCGAGTGGACCTGGAGGACAAAATCCCCAAGTCATTGTCTATTTTGTGGCAACAGCTCCAAACTGATCCCGACTACCAAATAGTCGAGTAGTTGATGCGTTTTGGCACATCATTGCGTAGGACCTGCTCTTTTTGAAACTCTTATTGGGCCCAATTAACCACCATGATAGAGCACCTTGGAATACCCACCCTTTTTTTCATTTTGAGTTGTGCACACATAAAATGGGATAACCTACAAAATGTTTTCTCTTCTATATCTTATCTAGCAATGGAGCCTTCAACAAAAATGCTAATAGATAGTGTTGTTCAAAATCCACATATAATATCTTTATATTTGCATCATAGATTTTCAATTTTCCATGAGGAGGTGATCAAAAAGTTCTTGCATGCAAAATATTATTAGTATAGATATGAATGGTAGCATCATGGCTCTGCACATGTGCATGGCCCTTTATGGCTTCTAGAAGCTCCTGACATGGACACTCTTGATTGGTCCAATGACCATGATGTTACCATGGCAAGGGAATTTTTTGATAGGTATGTTTCAGCTTGGAATCCGCGTTGCCCTACAAAAATATTGCTTAGAATGTATCATTGTTTTGAAGAAAACTCGTGCTTGCTTACCACAAGCCAGATCATTACCAATGAACTAATCATAGATTATGAAGAGTTTCTAAACACAATTCAAAGGAACACAAAATGCTTCGAATATACTTGTTTAAGGAGAAAAGGAGGTCAATTGCAATGTCGGTATAAAGCACCTTGGTAGCAACAACTTATGTCTACATTGACATTTGATGTTGAGTCTAACAAATCCTACAAACCAACATGAAATGATGATCACCTAAATATTCATAGCCCAACCATGCTTGCAATTTGGCGTACCAATGTTGACTTCCAGCCAGTTGTTTCTAGTAAAATTGTTTTGAATTATATTTCTAAATATGCAGCTAAATCCAAGAAAAATTTAAAAATTATCTTGATGTATTGAAAAGACTTGCAAATACAAATATAGTTGAGGATAGAGCACTGGTTGCATATCAAAAATTCATGATTAATATTCTTCTAGAACATGACATCTCTGCATAGGAGACCTGCCATATGTTACAGAAATTGCCTCTTCTTACCTCAAGTCGACGATACATTTGCTTGAATGTTGGAAAAATGACATGGTTCTATATAAACAAAGATGATACTGATGAAGAGATGCCAATAAAATATATTCACTGCTATATGCAGAGGCCTCTAGAGCTAGGTGTTGTATCCCTTATTGACTCGGTCTACCTATATACACACTCATATAAGTGCAAACAAGCTAAATGGAAACCAAGGCACCAATTTGCACTTGTCCTTGTCTACCTGTTACTCAATATTGTTGCCACTGAAGATACAAAGATATTTGAGATTTTTGTTGGACTGAACTTATGTTATACAAACATTTCACTAACATACAAATAGATATAGGTCTTCTCAAACAAGAGATAATAGAAAATTGGAAAGTTTTAAAAATGGATGGTTATCAGCCTTGGCATGTTAATAGACTTCTAGATGTACACCCACAATTGAAGAAGAACATGATAATGATACTGATGATTTGAACCATCAACCTTCTATGGATGAATATTAATGGGAAGTTTTCTCTTGGCTTGGTGCTACTACTAACTTTAGTATAAATCAGCTTCAACTATTGGGTAGGTGGGATTTTGATAAAAACCATCCATGGAATACAAACCATGTACTTGAACAACTCCATAATATTGCTTTGTAGTCCATCCCATCAATAAAGGCATAGCGTGAGCAAGCTATGGTACAATTTTTCCTGTAGATATGTCAACCCATCAAATTTCACTAAAACAACAATTGGCCCTCCAAATAATCCAGTCCCATCGCATGTGGCCTTCACCCAAAGCCCTTATTTTCATGATTATCCAACGGATAGCTGGCATTGGCAAATCCTTTTTGATAAATTATATTCAACAACAAATAAACACCTATTTTGTTGGATCTAATAGCTGCTTGCTCACCTTGGCTCCTACAAGTGTTGTTGTGTACAACATATATGCATCTACAATCCATACAACACTTTGAATTCCCATAAATGATATGAATCCTTTGCAAGGGAAAAAATTGACAATATCACAAGAACAATTTAATTATATTCAATACATTTTGATTGATGAAATGAGTTTTCTAGGCCCAAAGTTGCTACTGAAAATAGATAGTCGGTTGCGGCATGTATTTCCAAATAACCAGAGGGAGTCATTTGGAAATGTTTCTATGATCCTTGTTGGTGATCTTGCCCAGTTGCCACCTGTCATGGATATGCCTATTTATGCTTCATCCTTTTCGGAAGTAGCCTTGTGGCACACTTTCACGGTCTCGCTAACATTGGACACTATTTTCCACCAAAAAGGAGACATCCCTTCATAGAAAAAGTTCTGAGCAATGCTCTTGCATATAAGAAATGGTGAGGCTTTCCACGATGACTGGGAATAATGTATGAAACAAAGAAATAAAATGATCTCAGTCACAAAAAGAGAACAATTTGATGTTGCTACACATTTGTTTCCAACAAATGACTCGGCTGCATACCACAACAAAAAAAATGATCAAGCAATTAAATTTACCCATAGCCATTAACATTGCTCAAGTGGCACAACAACAGGCATTTGATCATTGAGTTGACGAAAAAATTCTCCAAGAATTGCTACTTTGCATTGGTGAATAGGTGATGCTAACAAAAAAATTGTGCATTCAAGCTGGCCTAGTGAATGGATCCCTTGATGTTGTTACAACTATTGTGTATAGTCCACATTGTAAATCGCCAAACCCACCTGACTATGTTGTTTTCCACTTCCAAAATTACATTGGTCCTCCATGGGACCCAAAACATCGAAGAGACATCCCCATGCCACCTATAAGTTGAGAGAGTAAAAAAAATTCCACTCACTATGGCATGGGGAATCATAGTACATAAAGCACAAGGCTTAACATTGGATAGAGCAACAATAAACATAGGTAGTAAAGAGAGGAAAGGGTTGGATTTTATAGCTATTTCTCATGTTAAATCAATTGAAAGACTCTATATTGATCCACCTTTCTCATTTGAGAGATACTTTAGACTTGGTACCAACAAAAACATTGCTTGCCATCACAGCGAAGTAACATTTCTAGAACATCTAAAACCCTCTCCAAATGCTTCTTCTCCCACCCCATAACTTGAATTCCAAAAAAGGCTCCAAGACAATTTCTCTTGCAGCTTCCTTAGCCTGTCTCTTTATCTTCTCATGAATTTTATGATTTGAATTTTTAAAAAAGCATACCAAGTAATAATTTATGCAAAATGGGTATAGTGCCAAAGATGCACAAATACACTGTGCAACAATAACTAGAGGGTACAACTTGTATAGGCTAGTCACATGTTCTGATGATTCTATTCTATTAATCTACCAACTTCTTGTTCTAATATTTTATTGTGTGATGATTTAAGTATATGGCATTGAAAACAATACACTCTTTTGTATATTCCATTTTCCCATCTTTGTTTAAGTTTTTTTAAATTCCATGATGTCAATTGTTTATTAGCATACCTACAATGTTTTTCCAACTGATTTTAACATACAGTAGTCTAAACATATAGTTATAGTTTTTACACATTAATACATATGCAAATACAAGCAACTTCAGTTGTCAAAGATGCACAGAGATTGGAACCAACAATAACTAGAAGCCAAAAGTTCTATAATTCAATAACGTGTTTACAAAATTCTAGTATATTAAACTATATATTCACATACTGTAGATGCATTCTAAAAAGAAAATTGTCTTTGATTTCACTAATAAGTTTAAAATTCTGCAACCATGTTGTGTTTTCTATTACCACAACCTATATATGTTGAGTTTTCATGTTTTCCCTTTGTACTTTGCTTCCATAGATTTTAATGTCTTCCTGTTACCTTTTCTATTAGATTTATTTGATTCAAATAGCTACAAATGTTTGTCTATAAAATTCTTTTCCCATCATTTCATTGTTCCTATACATTACATTCACAAATATATACTCTTGCCTACATTGCTTTTCTTTCATGTGATACATGATAAAATTCCATACTATTTTTCATGGCTTTCTTAGGCATGTTCACAACGATCTTGGAGTTTACTCACTATGTGGCTTCCCGGTCGTCCCTCACTCAACAGACACATAATGGTAGGTACTCACTCATGTGATAGTTGATACATCCTAGCATTGTTGTACAATTGTATGCAAATGATTGCATATAATAGTCATTGTTTTAATATAAGGATGTCAATTGTTTTGCTCCCCTTGTGCAATGACACATTGTGGTGTTTCTTTCATAGCAGACTACTCAAAGAAACTACCATTCACCTCCCTTATGTGCCAATTTGAAGAGCTCCACAGCTGTCCTACTTCGTAGCCTATGATGTCTTTGCTCTTGTTCTTGCAGTAAGTGATTTCGCAACACGTTTTCCTCATTTCATACTTCTCTAATTTTTGACATGTATTTTGGTATAACAATATAAAATATTGCTTTATAGTAGCATTATGTTGGGCTCAATGCAAAGGTAGATAAACAAGCAAAAATGCATCCAATGTGTTGAAAATTTTCTCCTGGAAAGACGACCATAGTTGTAAGTGTAAACAAGGTTTCTTTTACATATTTATATTTTCCTGAGTTATACATTCAAGTTTTCCCTCCCTCCATGGCTACATACCCTGTATATATTTGTTACTATATATAAAAATTCATGCATGGATTCTTATATGCAATTGACTATAATAAATATAGTTTTTTGTTTAGATTATATTTTCCCATGCTCCTATACTTGGCTTTTATGAAAACTCCAATGGAAATTTCAAACAAATAGCTGATAGGTGAATGCCACCTATTGTATCGATTTCTTATTTTGTATTAATATATTTCCTGATATTCTCTTTCCCTTAATACAAGATAAGCAATTTCTATTAGACTTGAGCTATGAATTCAAAATTTGAGTGATGCTCTTTTGTAATCAACCTAAGAAAATAGAGAAATTGTAAAAGAACTATTAGAATAATACTTCACAGCCTATGCTTTCATGTTAATCCTCTGCATATTCTTTCACTGCTATCTTAATCTGCAATTTCTCCTATGCTAATGGCTATAACACCAAAAGTGCAGAGAGATACCTACAAACAATAAACAAAAAGCAGAAAGAATATTATCCTTGCCCATATTTTTGGACAAAAGAAAGAACATTTAATCGTAATTCCTCCATCCATACACTGGGATAATATCTTTCAACCCTCCAAAATGGGTAAAATGTAAGAGATATGACCATATAACAATGAGTAATAAGCACATAACACCTCTTATACAATTTCTCTACTTGTCTTCAATATTTGTTACCAAATAATATAGCTTGAATCTTGTATTGATATATTCCATGATATTCATTTCTCCTCATGTTTTTCAACTGGAGAGTCATCCACAAAGCTTCATTCTACTTTTCAATAAATGATTAATTAATGGTTCATGTCTTCTTTTCTCTACTTATTGTTGCTTTTCATAGTAGGACACATGGTTTTAACACTAATGTGTCGTGCAACGTGCTAGAAATTATATTGATTGAGTTGCATTGTTGAAAGAGCCATTTTGTTGTTCATTTCACAGTAGAGTTTTTTATGCCTCACGTGTTTTGTTCTTTGGTTATTGTTTCTCATGTTCTCTACTTGTATTATCGACATACCCAAGTTGAAAAGATCATGAAACATATTACTACAAGACATATAACATATTCTACCCACGGTAAAAAAACCATAGAAAAGATTCTAGAATTTTAAAACTTGAAAACAATCCTTGTTACAAGAACAATATAATAATATGTTACAGGCAACTTGAAACAAATGAGTGGAAAACAATATCATGACACTTATTGATACTCAAATAGATAAGGGAAAAAGAATATCATCAAACATATTTACACAAGACAACCAACAACAATTACTTGACCAGGTTTTCTTGTGCCAATGTGGACCTTGGTAATTACATGGGTTGGTCATGGTTACTATGTAACAACCACCAAACTAATTTCATACATATAGACGTGTGTATACTTATGTGTATATATATATATATATATATATATGTATGTATGTATGTATGTATATGTATACATGTATATATGTATGTATATGTTTACATGTATATATGTATGTATACGTATTCATCTATATATACATGTTTATATATGTATATATGTATACATGTATATATATGTCTATATGTTTACATGTATATATATGTCTATATGTTTACATGTATATATATATGTGTGTGTGTGTGTGTATGTTTTACATGGGTATTTTGCATAAATGATTAATTTATTGTTCATGCCTTTCAGTCTCTGCTTTTTGTTCCTTTCAATAGCAGGAAAGAGGGTTTTAACTCTGATGTGTTGCTAAATGTGCAAGAAAGTATATTGATTAAATTGTATTGTCGAAAGAGTCACTTCAAACATTATTTTCTTAATGCTATGGCAACAATTATATCATGAAAAAATATTTACAAAATGTGTTTTGTGGCTTTTGATTGTTATTGTAATAATTCTTTCATTTGTTCAACTTTATATCTTTAGCTGATACGCTATTTGTTTGAAATTTCTATTTATTAAGAATAGAGCATTTAATCGTGCAGTATGTGTAAGATATTCATAATTCCAAAATGGCTATTCGGACAATGCAACTGAATCAATATATTTTCTTTCATATTTTTGAGCACATATTCATAATGCCAGAATGCCTATTCTGACAATGCAACTGAATCAAAATATTTTCTTGCATATTCTGGTGTATACTTTCCCATACTACACCATTTTTTACTCTATGCATCTTTTGTATTATACACATTCTGTACAATTAGTCCCTTGCTATCCTTCTAATTGATTAAAGTTGAAATCCTTACAAAGAGGATGTTGTACATTTCCAATGGGTACATAATCTATTCTTATGTTTACATATATACATTTACACATTAATTGAGCTACCATCCTTTTAATTTTATTTTGGTGCTCACATTATTTTTAGTCTTATAACAAATAGAGTAATTGTATATGGTAAGTGTTTGCTTTCCCAAGGCTTAATGCATTCTCTGGTTGTTGTACTATGGCAACAGATGAAGTAAATGCGCTTAGATGAAGTAAATGCAATATTGAATGTAATAGTGTCCAGGGAAAGTATATTTTGATTAAGTTGCATTGTCCAAATAGCCATTATTTATATACATAAGTACATTAAACAACTTACACATTCTGGAGAACAACAGTTTCCAATCTACCATAGAAATGGTTTCTAAACAGTCTGTTATCAAACCATCAACCTTGCATAAACAAACCTTAGTAGTTCATCGCAGTGACCTTTGAGCAGGTTAGGAAAAAAAGAATATCATCAAACATATTGATCACAAGGTTTAAGGTATGTTATTTATTAGTAGATATTGAATATATGTAGACAAACTATATAAGAGGTGTTATGCAGAAATGCAATGTGGGAACTAGACTCTCTTTTTTCAAGTCAGGTCTATGATTCTTTTGCCACAAAGAAAATGGTTTCCTATTTTGGTTCTTCATTACTATATGTGGACATGATTCACATGCACGTATGTGCATATACATCCTACTCATGCAATGCACATATAAGAACTTGAAAGATAAAATTTATACTAATATATATCTTTGTTAAATCTATATGATATCTTTTATAATGTTGCATAGATACAATAGACATCCAAAAAACTTATTGTATTCTAAATTTCCTATTTCAAATTGTTTTACGGTCCAACAAATCAATCAAATTCTCCTTGCAGTTTTCAAACATCACCAATAGTACATGTAAGTGCAAAAATTCTTTATTGTCAATAAATAGATTTTGTGACGCACCTATAAATATTATTCATTATTTCTACTTTTTTATTGTGTTTCTTGATTTTAGCTATATATTTACTAATTTTGGATGCTTCCTTTCTCATCTTGTTTCTCCATCCACTGACATACCTCAGTATTCTATTTGCAGGTGCTAGGCTAAAGGATACATGACAATTGCAAAATCATGATGCTTGTTTTTCCCATCTTTGATATTTTGCAATGTATAATGGAACTCCAAAAAATTTCCAGTGGACGTTTCATGTTGCTTTTTCTAGGGGTTTGGCTAGGGCCCCCGAGGCTCCATGATGCCAATATGGTAGGGTGGATACCGAGCATGGGTTTACTATTTTGGATATTCATGCCATATATCTTTTCTTGCATAGATAAATGTATAGAAAATATGGTTTGTAACATTTTTCTTATGTATTACCAAGTGGTTGCAATGCACTAGAGACTTCCATCAATTTTCCATCTAATTTGACTCTTCAATTGCACTTTGAAATCATTCATTAAAAAATGGAATTTTTATTCTGAATTGCCTTGTAATTTATTACTTTTAAACCTTTTATACTTGTCTCACCAAAAACCACATGCATACTCATATTTTAATTCCCAAACTATGGACTAATACTAATTATTAAAGGTATTCAAAGTTGAACGTCTTTCTTTGTCGTAAAAAATGTGTACTTTTTTTTATCTAGTATTAGTAATTGCACTCATCGGTGATGACCCTTACAAAAATCTTCCATATATTTCAAAATTAAATTTAATTAATTGATTGAATAGCATACACAAAAAGAAATAATATACATGTGCATTTGTTGCTAATAAATATAAAACTAAAATATTGTTGCTAGAAAAATCAATTATTTTAAATTTTATATTTGATTTAATTTTTTAGTTTCCATTTTTAAAGAAATTTAAAACTTCCATTTGTTGACACTTAAGAGTGTATCGTACCTTCCATTCATTATAGCCTCCATTAAGAATAGAATGCATTAGAATAGATACATTTGCAAATAGTTTTGCATATACGTATGCTTTGGTTGTTGTTGAGAAGCCTCTATCGGAAAAAGTATTTTGTGTGTGCGGGTTCCCCCCCTCTACGCATATACAAATATCTTTTCAACTTGGAAAATTAATTATTTAGGGACAGTTTTTTATGGCAACCATTCACCTTCCCCGTATCAAGGTCACCACCTCCACCACCGCTAACCCATGTAATTAATATATATATATATATATATACATACACATATAAATTAATAGTTAATAGCTATTGTAACTAAAATTATTAAATATTACATGGTAATAAGAATAAAGTTGGTCATAATTACTTGTTTCATACAATGTAACTAATGTGTTTCGTTCAACTTGACCTTTGGTTTTACTTTACACTTCCATTAGTCAATTTTCATATCGATCTCTATTCACTTGTTAAAGAAATTTCAAACTTCCATTTGTTGATACACTTTATGTTTTCTCCAACCAAAAAAACATATATATCTATTATCGATCATTAAGATTTCACATTCCATCCAAAAAAAAAGATTTTTCCGTCTTAACCATCCCGACAACTCGTCGCAAAAGACCCCTATCGGCTGATTGTTGCATGCCTCTGCATGTGACTACTAGTGTATATTTATGTGTGCATTATATTTATTCCTCTTATAATTTACATACATCCATGGATAAAAAATTTCATAAACAAGTGTTTGTATTCAAACACCCATCCCATATTAGCTTCTATCAAAAAAGGAAGATTGTAGGGGTCAACAACATAAAAATAATAAAAATCAACTCCCTTAGACCATTATTACCTATAATAATATTAATATTACAACTTTTCAATCATAGTTAAATGTTGTTGCACCATACATTCATGATAATCTTTCATGGCGTAATTGGCAAGCTAATAATTTAATACAATTCTAGAAAAAATGTTTGTATTTAACACATATACAAAAAAGTACAAATTATGCTAACATATTTGTACGCTAAAAAAAAATTCTTATAAATATGTTTGAACTAACTGTAGACCATAAACCCATGAAATTTTTTACTTCTTTAAATTTAAATTGTGAACATTTTCATTGAACATTCCATTAGAATTTGAATTCAATGGGGAATGGGGATCTTCTTGCTATGAAGTAAATTTTAACAATGTCCTCATGTTACTAGTTAAATATATGTTAAAATACACAATGGTGCAAGCTATTTTGTAGGAATTAAGTTTCTTTATATTAATCTTAATATTTATAATTGAGTGTTAAATGTGATATGGTTTAAGTTATATTAATTTGTTCACATTTTTTAAGTTTTGAGAGTTGAATTAAGAGTTATATATTAATTTTTTCAAGAGATAACTAAAGCATAATTATTTTTGGACTTTTGTAACTAAAAATATTTTGTGTATAAAAATGGAAATTTTTTGAAGTTATTTATTTTTTTCTTTTTGGTAAATTTTGAAGTTATTTATTTTTATAATAGAAAAGATTACATCATAAAGTATTTGTAGTTGTTCCAAATTTTGGAAAAATATTCCATTTCCACCCTATCTAGATAGCACTAATGTGATATTCTATAAATAGAAAATGTCAACTTCTTTTAGAACAGTTAACTTTGCTACTAGTTTGATAGAACTTTGGCATATATTAGCTTTTTACATACATAGGGTTGTGTTATGAAAAGCACAAAATATTCACCAAATTTTAGATGCACATTCAAGAGTTTCCTACTAAAGAGATTTCCTCATTCCCTTCTTTCTACATGATTTGATTCCTTGGTATAGTTTCTTGTGAATTTGTTGTTACATTCATGTTTGGAAGGATCAGTTAAGGAGGATGCCTATTTTTTTAGACATTTCAGCGTAGTGAAGTTGCTTGTGATTTTGTTGTTCCCTATTGTAATGCAATTAGAGATCTAATACTGCCATCTTGGTGGCAATTATGTGTTAAATAAAACACATTGCATGATATTTTCTTTTGAAATTTCTTTCCATTTCAGCACCCAACTCAAAATGATGACGACTTAACTCCCTGTACAAATAGCTAGATGAGTTGAATTCAAGTGACATTTTCATGGCATTATATATGTTTTTGTAGAAAAAATTGTGTTGTAGATAGTGTCAAAGAAATATTCCTCCAACATATGCTTCTCCCTGCAAAAAAATCATACTGCTAAATGCTTTTAAGTGAATCATTTTCCTACAAAAATACTTCTTGAATTACAAGATTCACAATTTTTTGCACATCTTGAAGAGTTGGGTTTAAATCTATGATATTGGAAACAAAAATAGACACCAATTTTGATGCAAAAATTAGCCTCTGGTTTGTTGGGTGCAGTATCTCCTCCCTTATTATAGTTTTCATACACTTGATCACATATGAGTAGTGTATTTTGAACACATGCGACAAGTGTTATTTCTCCAACCTTTTGAAAATGGTAGTTCCCATTGCTACATTAGAAACGGTTCCATGTAGTTTCTTGGGATATATTCCATGGGAGAATTGAAATGTAAAATAATATTTCAACACTGAGGGTAATTGAAGACCAGAAAAGCACAATACAAGTGACTTTAAAATGTAGAATTGATAGTCCTTCGAGCTTACCCAGAATGCATGTAGAACATGTAAATATTTTCTTGAAGATGTAGAGATACTAGTATTTAAATCTTACCCATGAAGAAGCATATCTAGTAGAGGACCAACACTTGGAAATGCTTCCTTGAAAACACTGTTCCTTCGACACCTCTATTAACTACTTTTCACAACACCCTTTTCTACACCTTGAGAGCTTTTCCTTCTATAGTATTTATGAATTACTAAAACTTACAACCCATGCCTGACTACTCATTGAGAATTTGCTAAAATCATACTATTTTCCATCTATAGTGATTGTAGAATGAATAAGATGTATGCACCCATTTCCTTAATATAGATGGTGGATTTCACTATAAAATTTATCACACAACATTTTGGCCTTGATGTCCGACACATGCTAGATTGGTTTTAACACTCTTGAGACTACTTAATATAATGATGAAATAAAACTTTCTCATTTTCCTTTATCACTTTTCTTGCAAAACATGGCAGTTGTTAGTAAAAACAATATACACCTTTATGGTGTATCACATGTGTTATGATGTAATCTGCAATGAAGTCATGTAGCCAAGTGGTTGCTCATGTGAATTATATTTCCTCTTCAAGGAAGTACTACTGAGAGCATTATCTAGGATCTACTTATGTGTTAGGATAGATTTCAAGATCTTATTAATATTTGAAGCATGTTAAAAACACTCCATCTTATCTTTTTTCTAGATATTCATTCTGATGCTCATTATCCTTTGTACACCCATAGAAGGAAATATTAGGATTTGATTCAATTGAAAACAATAGCAATGAACCATGCATCTATAGTAATAATGAATTTTATTACTGCACAAGCGCACCTAGCTGCATCGTTTCACTTTCATTATGCTTCAACTTTGCCTATGTCAATGGTGACTTGTAATTTCTGATGCTTAAGAAAATGCCACATGCACCTTAAGCACCTCCTTTGTTGATTTTATTGCATTGATTCAAAACATGTAAGCACTTCTTTTTTCTTTAAATTTTGAGTAGCATCAATCTTTCTTTAGCAAAAGAGTTTTGTATTGGCCCCATTTGCACTTTGGAAAAAACTAACAAAATATTTCCTTTTCCACAATATCCTTTAGCTCTTGTATGATATTTTGAGCATTATTTTCATAAATTATCTCCTTTTGAATTTGATCACACCCAATGTTAGCCAACTTATCTGTCGACTAATTCCCTTCCCTATATGTATGTTTTATTTTCAAGAAGCTAAACTTATCCATTATTTTCCATACCTATTGCAACACATATCTGATCTTCTAATAGAACACTTTCTCTCTTTACAAGCATTAATAATGATTAGAGAGTCACCTTCAATTTCCAAAGTATTGAGCTTCATATCTCTTGCTAATTGTAAACCATACAATAAGGTTTGTGATTCTACAATGTTATTTGTTCCTTTTAGAATTTTGATTGATTTTGCTGACATGATAAAGTTTTATGATCCCTTATTACAACTCCTGCTCCTAAAATTCTTGGATTTACACATGATGCACCATCAAAATTTAACTTGTAATATGCTTTTGGAGGTGGGATCCATGATATTTTTCTTCTTTCTAATTCATGTGTTGGATTTTGATGCAAGCTTCCTTTGAAAGGGAGCAATATATTATTCCACCTCTTCATTAACTTTGATTCCCAATATGTGACCAGTGAAGCAATGTTTTTAACCTTTCAAACATATGCATTTATTATCTCTGGTATTGATGATTTCATCTTATCCAAAACTTGCTCCACCTTCATTTTTTCACTCCTAAAAATCCTTTTGTTTTGCTACCACCAAATGCAGCACAATACTACAAAAGTAATTACTCCCCATATGCATGCACACAATGATGATTTGTACAATATTGGCCAACTTGAAAATAGATCCCATAAATTATTGGGTAGTGGTGAATACCAATTTAATTTGTCTTTGATAAAATACCAACAATGAGATGTAAAAGGATAATGTATGAACACACTATTTTCCTCTTCCATCTCAATTTCACACAATGCACACTTGAATTGGGGTGCAATCCCAAGTTTGGCAAGCCTGTCACTTGTCAAAATTCTTCTTTTAATAGCCAACCTTGAAAAACACCTAGCCTTTGGAAGAACTGTTGAATCCTAGCAAAATGACAAGACTCTTTGTGGTTTTATGTTTCTCCCTTTACTCATTACCGCCTTGTATCCCATTTTGACCGTGTAGAGACCCATTTTTGAAGGAGCATACAATAGTTATCCTCTCCACCTGACACATAGACATTCCTTTCACTTAATTTGCACTTTAACTCATCTTTTTGATCATTTGTACAAATAATGGAGGACACATCTTTCCAACTAACTTTCCTTGTACACTCATCTATTTTTTCAAAATAATCTTTTACTTTTCTCCCCCAATTTGAACTGAGTACATTTAAATTATAATTTGAAAATTTTGAGCTGCATTTAAAGGTACATGGCCACCCCAAGAATCCTCCCAAAAAATTTCTTATTTCCCATTTTGAATTTCCCAATTAAGGTATGGAGTGATTACCTTTCTACATGTGTAATCAAAAAATTCCACATAGTAGAACCTTGTGGTTGGTTTGAGACTGTAAAAATTCTCTTTGGATCTTCATTATCAAGATATTCTACTTCCATGACCTTACACCATTTTTTATTGAGGCTTAGAATACATATACCACACTAGCTTTTCCCCTAGAGCTTGATTTCTAGTAGATAAATTATGTATTCCAACTCCCCCTTTTAATTTATGTTCACACATATTTTCCAATTATATAAGTGGAATTTTCTTCCTATTGTATATATTCCCCTTCCATAAAAAATCCATGATTAACTTTTCAATTATCACAAGCACTGATTTTGGAGCTTTCAAAACAACAATACAATAATTAGAAATGACATAAAGTACTTATTTGACCATTAGTATACGTCCTGACAATGATAACCACCTACCCTTCAAAGCTGCTATCTTCATCTAAATACTTTGAATAATCTTATCCCAATAGAAAATTTTATTTGCATAAGTGAAAAAAGGAATCCCGAGGTACTTACAAGATAATTCTGCTATTTGAAAACCAAGAAGATTGAAAATATAATTTTGTAAACATAATTTGATATTGAAAGTATAAATATTTTGATTTCTCCACATTTATTTTTTTCCTAATGTAAGTGAATATTTATCTAAAGTAAATTTTATATGGTTGGCCTCTTAAAGCATGGCTTTACCAAATAATAATGTGTCATCTACAAACAAAGAATGTGTTATAGATATATCAGTTGAAGGAATTGAAATACCTTTCCACAACCCCTGTACATGTGACCTTTTGACTGATCTACTAAGAGCTTATGCTAATATTATGAATAAAAAAGGCGAGAGTGGATCACCTTGCCTTACTCCTTGTGTAGAACTAAAGAAGCATGCTAATGCACCATTGATTAATACTAAATATTTTTCACCTTTTAAACAAGATAAGACCCACCTACACCATTTATTATGAAAACCAATTTTTTTTAACACTTGCATCAGGAAATACCAATCCTCTTTATCATAAGCTTTCATCATGTCTAGCTTAATGATAAATGATGGAATTTTGTGGGAAGAAATATAATGTAGAACTTCATCTACCACCAAGGCCCCTTCCACTATTTCCCTACCAAGAATGAAACCACCTTGTTCTTCTGAAATTAATTTAGGAATGAGAGGCAACAAATGAAGATAAATAAATTTAGTGAAAATCTTGTAAATAGTGTTACAAAGGGAAATTGGATGAAACTCTAAAAAATACTTTGGATCCTTAACCTTTGGTATCAATTTTCAATGTGTGTGACATTGAATTTCTTAACAATAGAGAAAGAAGATCTAGATTCCTCTAAGGCCTTATGGAGATCAGTACCAATGAATTCCCAACACCTATGGAAAAAGATAGATGTGAATCCATCTGGCCCTGGGCCCTTATTTGGTTTAAGTGAGAAAACAACCGTTTTCACTTCATCCAAGGTAAATGGCTTATTGATTTCTACATTATCTTGTTCAGTCAGTAAAGTATGGATTAATTGTATCATATCCTCTCTTTCTTTTATAATATGATTTGATTGTTGTATTGGTGTTGCTAATAGATTTGAAAAGAATTTAATCCCTTCATTCTAAATCTCCACTTCATTGTTTAACCACTTGCTAGTAGTACATTCCTAAATGCAAAACACTACATTCTTTTCTTTCTTAATTTGAGCTAACATATGAAATAACTTAGTATTGTTATCTCCTTCTCTAAGACACAACTCTAATGATTTTTTACACCAATACATCTCTCGCAACACTAATTCTTCCCATTCTTTTTCTAACTTCTTTTGCTATGCAAAATATTGTGGCGTTAATCCGAGAATTATAATTTTCTCACTGATAGCTTCCGACTATTTTGAAATGAGACCCTTTTCATGAAATATATTTTTAAACACATGTACATTCCAATGCTTTATTTTTCTTTTCAAATACAATAGTTTTTTATAAAATCTATACATGATAGAACCCATCTCATATGGTTCTTGCAACCACTATGCTTACAATAAAGGAAAAAATTCATTATGCCTAAACCATATAGATTCAAAATTAAAAGATGACCTCCACTTTTGAGGGGAATAAAAGGCTTCAATACTTAAACAAGTAGGAAAATGATCTGATCCAAACCATGGTAAAATTTTTGAGGCTTGCACATATTCACGAAGTACCCAATTTGATGATATCAAAAATCTATCCAACCGTACAACTATTTACCAAAAACTTGCCTCTTGTTTGTCCATGTGTATGTTTCTTTATCTAGTTCCACATCAATAAGTGCATTATTGTGAACAAAGCTATTAAAATATTCCATCATCTTTTGGGGTGGTATAATTCCTCCTTTCTTTTCATCAAGAGATAAGATTGCATTAAAATCTCCTACAAGAACAACTTTCTCTATTCCTAATTGTTCAAAAATTAAATCAAGTTCCTTCCACAATCTTTGTTTACTTGCTGTTGATTGGAGCATACACATTAACCAACAAGAAAATTAAGTCAAAATGAGTAACACGAAGCAATTGCCAGTGTGAAGTATTAGAAATAGATTCCAACTGTACAGTTCTTGTATTCCACAATGTTAACAACCTCCTTGATGCTCCTTGAGCCTCTATTTGACATGATTCTTGTAATTCTCATCAATTGGTACCTAAAAGTCCACTCCTTGATTCTTTACTCTTTATCTAGCATAATATTGTTCCCCTTGTCTTTGTTTTCAATGTCTCTAAATTATGGGTGAAAATTTTGATCACCAACATGATTTATTGATAGATTACTCCTTTGAACTACCATTGCAATCATAATATAAAATATTTTCCCCTTGATCATGTATATTTATGCGTGGATTATATTTATTTTTCTTAAAATTTCCATGCATCCATAGATAAAAATTTACATATGCAAGCATTTGTATTCAAACACCCATCCCATATCAACTTATATCAAAAAGTGGAAGATCAATTTAACTATGGCCCATAATCTCTTTTGTTCAATTGAGCCCTTTGTGTTTTCCCATCATGAAAATATAATCATCATAATACACAACAAATCATAGGACAATAGCATCCCCTTATACAACTTCTAAAGTGAATGTGAACAAAATTGTTGATGGTCATAAAAAACTAGTGAGATTATTTCTACTACAAGATTTATTTCCATTCCTCTTTTTAATAGGTGAAGATCTATGATTGTGCATTGTATTAATGTTTCTAACCCTACTGATATGATCATGAAATCATCCAACTACTCCATATTCTTATCTCTCGTTGTACCATATAGAATTGTTATACCTTAAAGGATGAACCTTATTTGCATATTTGTGCATTAGATTTCCATGAATATTAGCCCAAACATGAAGTCTTATGAAGTTTCCTTGCACTCTAAGTTTTCTTCTCTTACATCTCGCAAAAGGACCAACCAAAAACTCTAATAACCAACATATTAATCTACTTTAGTAGAAGCATAAAATCTTATCTCACTTGTAAGTATTTTAAGAAATTATTTTTTACAAAATGAAAAATATAAAAAACAACAACTCACCAATAATATGCATGTGTGTGTGTTAGAACTTTTGTTTTAATAGATGTCATATTAAATATCAATATACACATGTTAAATAATCTTCATGGAAACATTTAGATCTTCATATTGATTAATATAGGTGAAATTGTATAGATTCACAGTTATCCTTTTATTTAAATTCATATCATATGAAAAAATTGATTTTGTTAGATTTGGTGCAGTCGCTAACTCTAGAATCTATTTATCATTTATAAAATACCATGTTTTTTATAAGGTTAGTACAATATGACAGTAGTGAATTTCAAAGTGAGAGATAAACAAACATAAAGAGGTAGAACAATTATCTATTTTTATCAGACATACTTCTCATATACAATAACCATAACCTAAATTTGACAATCAACCTTACCTATCCATCACCTATCCATCAACTGACTGTTTTTATGACAATGGAAGGTGCCCTCACTCATATACTTGTTCTCACAATCCACTATAAATTTGACAGTCCGTCTAAAATCGGTAAATACCTAAATACACCTTTGCAATCATCAAAATTAGACCCTGATAATTATATATAGAAAACCAGAAACTTAGCAGTTCCGAAGGGGAATAGTTTAAGAGGACGATGAAGAGGACTGAAGACAGCACAGGAAGAAAGAAGTAGAACAAACTATTAGACGTTTATGTGCTTTTTACGGGAGGCGGAGTGAGGAGTTCAACGAGACCTACAGGCTGTCTCTCGTCGGGCATTGAAGTAGACCGCAGCAACAGGCGATCCCAATCCATTTCTCTCTGCAAACTGCCTCGTGTTGAAATGGTGGCGCGAGTGAGGAGGATCAACTGTTCCCCTCCCATTTTGCTGGAACAACACAAATACATATCGATGGATCCCAATCATCGCCCTTGGATTCTCATAGCTCACCATTTCTTGACCTACATCAAACATTCCAAGTATAAATTAGGTTAACCCATATCGATATCTCAATAATTCAGATCGATCCAATTTTTTGTTACATAATGAGGAAACGTGATTCAACGCTTACCAAAATAATTACACTTTGTCTCCGGTATATCGCTCACTATCCTGTACAAATTAATCATCACAGAATATATTTTAACACCAACAACATTCAAGTCATGGATATATTCATCAAAGAAAATGTAAATGCTTAAAAATCAACAAAATACCAGTGGAGATACTCGCGTCCGGTAGGATCGCTAGGACTTGGTGAATCTGGATCCGTCATTATCTACACAGAAAACACAGATGAACCATTAACCATTTATTGCAGAGAATGTCCAAAGAATTTCTAGAGCTGTGGTATTTGGGTGTGTAAGTGGAAAGCATTGAGTTAAATTACCAAAGTAAAAAATGTGGCCGTGTCACTGTCAATAACTTGAACTCGAGGCGGGGAAGTGATAGAGGAAGGCATGAACTCAAAGCCATTGTGGACCTCCATGTTTGTGTTGTACACCACGCTCATTTTTACACTTGGACTGAACAAATCCACAACATCTCCAATCACTCCCGCGGATTTCAGCGGTTTTAGCAATCTCGACACCATTTTGACAAACTGTTCTTCAGAAGAACAGTAAGCAATAGAGCGATTGTGGGCTTGGATTGAAAATGCCTCCATGGGAGGTACTTATACCAGTGACGATACTGTTTGCAACTGGAATAAAGACATGGTATAGTCTTTACCCGACAACACGTTACTGTCTTTACCCAACAACATTGTACTATATTTTTCATAGCTGCGCAGGCCTTTGAGATTTGGATGGAAGTTGTATATAAAATATAAACGTAATAATGTCGCCAAAATTATTGGGCTCTGATAAAGACTATAGGAATTGGATTACACGACTTTGATTCTGCTACTCCATTGAAAAAAAACTAAATGTGCGCATTAGCAAAAGTAAACCTCTAAATTTCAAAAGAGGAATCAGAAAGAGGAATTAAATATAGCATTCTAGAGTTAAATATGTTTTAATCATACGAATTCGTACTATATATAAATTATGTTTTTGGGTTAATTGGGTTATATTGATGTTTCACAACCCTATACAATTAATAATTGCACGCTTGTACAGCTTAAACTTTATTATGAAAACAAAATGGAAAATGCTGTTTATCTTCGTAGTAATGGATGCAGGGAAAAATATGTATGTGTAATTTGAAAGAAAAATAGAAAGTAAAGATTATAGGTTTAAAATATAAAAAAATAATTGGGTAGAAAAATTAATATAACAAAAATAAATTATTAATACATAAATTCAATGAGTCTAATAATTAATTCTATTTTTCAAAGTCATTGTGGCTTGTTCAAATTTGTTCTGAAAATAAAATTTGACAATTCATCTAAAATCTCCCATACATGATATAGTCTTCTTTAAAATTTTAATTGTATTAATTAAATAAAATTCTTAAAATAGACTATACATCTTAATAAAACTCTTTCACCCTTGAAGATGTAGGGATATAAATACACACGTTAATAAAAACATTATTAATATATTTATTAATGTGAATTAATTTTAAAATATATGTTTGTTAATTATAGTAAAACATATATTAAAATTTTAAATTATTATTGCTATTGATTATATTACTAATTATAAATTACTTATGTTTTTTATTTGTAATAAGAACTTGTCATTATAATCATGAACATAAAAATAAAAAACATGCCTAATAAATTTATATTTCAAAATAAACTAAAGCTATAAAATTAAAATATAAAAGATATAGTGAAAATAGCACATATATGCTTCGTCAAGATACTAGAGCTCCATTAGATCTTGACCTATTTGTTCAACAACCTATTTCCTTTTCTTTTTTTTTTCTTTAGTTTCAAAGACTAACTACTCATCATAAATCATTTTTTTGTTGGTCACCATCTCCACAACATTCCTCATATTGTGTAATGTTCATAAATGGGCCCTCTATGGGGCTTCTCCTTCCCTTTCCTATCTCTAGAGAATTAGAAGATAATATTCAATAGGAAATTATTTAGGCTAGATAATAGAGTTCCATATTGTTTTTTGTTTAGTAGTTTTTTTTCAATTGCTAATCATTTATAAATATTTTATCATACAATAACAATGACATTAGAAATTGTCTATGAGAAGATCAAGAGTGAACTTATAATTTCAAATTAGATGTTTCATTGAGAACCTATTGTTTTAACCAATTAAGATCAACCTCTTGAACTTGTTTGGTAGCTTCACTTCACTCCACTTATTCTAAATACAATATATAATTTATATGATATAAAATTGAAATATATAAAATAAAATATATAATTTATATGATATAAAATTGAAATATATTCTATCTTGATTAAGATATTATTATATTTCATTATTTAAAAATAAAAATTATTAATATTTTTATAAACATATAAATAAGAATAATTATATATATAAATTATTTATAAACATTATTCTAGTAAGAAATTCATAATTGAAACAACATTTGAATTATTTCTTTGTTTAATTAATTTTTTATATCAAAATTATTATAAAAAAAATTTATAAAAAATAAATTACAATATTGGAGAAAAATTATATAAAGGAATTTAGAAATAAATGAATGCATTCATAATTATATAAAAAGAAGAAAGAAATGATAGAGAGAAAATCAGGAAAATAAGTACAATCACTATGTTACTTTCATTATAGAGTAAATATAATAAAACTAATATAAAATATAGAAATAATTAAAAGTAGTATAGATTAGATTGTAGTACATATTTGAAAATTACAATTTTATTCTATCTTGACGAATAAAGGATGTAACATGTATATTAATAGTTATTGTATGAAGAAAATTTAAACAAATAAATTAATAATTATAATAAACAAATTATAAAATAACCTCATAAATATTATATTTATTATTTGATATTTTTTTTTAAGTAAGATCAAAAATGAAAAATTAATATCTAGTTATGAATTTAAAATATAAAATGGATGTAGAATGGTTTCATTCAACAAAAGGAAATACTTTTTCACCTCCCATTAGAAAATTATTGTAATGAGATTTGTGGTTCTTTGTCATGGTGGCTCATTTCGGGTTGTGGGGTCATCAATAGTGATATATACATAGATTTACCTTAATAATAAGTTATCATTAGAAATATTAAAACATACTTTTCCAATCCCTCATCCTTCCTCTTCTCAAAATATGGCTTCCATTGTTGCTATGGTAGGGAATCAAGCTACTAGGATAACAACATGATTTTAATAAAATATCTCGACAATGGTGATAGGGTGGATCTCACTTCCAATATTTATCCATTATCTATTTCTTTCCCTCTTGTCCATGCCATTTATTATTTTTATGAGTTATAAATTAGGCCTAGGATACATTTAACCTACTTATGGGTGTTTGATGAACAATCCTATTAGTGCAAGGTCTAGATGGTGTTGTTAAAAACTGTTGGTAATGGTGGTTGTTAGTTTCTAGAGATCAACAATTGCTTTTTCTAATTTTTAGGATATTGGTGATGGTGAAAATCATATTCTATAGATTCTAAAATCACTTATGGATATGGATTCTTCAAGGTTCAAGTTTTCTCTTCTAGGAAATATGTTTTTATCTAGTCCAAACATTAACATCTTTGGAGAAAATTCCTTGAAAAAAGGAAGGTTTAGGTTCATTTCAAAAAAATTCCATGAGACATAAATTCTAATTTATTTCCTTCTCATCCATGGAGGATAAGGTTTTGATTCTCATATATGCATTTTTCTTAAAATTTGTGAACTATTTTTTATCTTGAAAAGGAATGATCCAACAAGACACTTGTTTAGATGAAATTCCATTTCTCACTATTTGACTATACGGTGGAGGAGGTTTTCAAGGGCACTAATAGCTCTATTAGTCAATTAACAACCATTAATGATCTAACTAGATTAAAAATATATATTGTATATGTTATATTTTCAAAATGTCATTATGGATTTGAAGATCTCTTCCACTACTCTATAACTTCAAATGTGGTAAGTGGGTCCAAAACATTGTCAAGTTAGGTTTTTTTTTTAATACCATTTTTTCAAAAGGTTGATCACTTAGCTCTCGATTTGTTTGACCAACCAGAGGAATAATTAATTATGGATGAAAAAAGATGTTAAGATTCCTATGATTTTTGGGAGAAGAAATTGTAAGGCGCCTTCTCTATTAGGTCACTGATTAGCATCATGGATGGGAAAGTCTTGTGTCTAGCTATTATGGAACATTTAAATGGGGATTTGTAGGGTACTTCTCACTCACCTATTTTATTCTTCAAAACAATGGGTAAAATGAAGAATCTTATGGAAGAGAGGTTAGTGAGATACCTCACAAATTCTTGTAATTCAAGGTATGCAATAAAAAAGGGGAATATATCTAGTGATAAATTTAGTTTGAATGATTTTTTGGTGTGATCAAGTAGTGGTATTTAGATCCCTTTAAATTGATTTGTGAGCCCGTGATTTAGTGTGCATATTGATATAACCTTGTTCTTTTTTTTCTTTTTCCCCTTGTTGGATTATTCTATGGGTATGATCTACATTTTTCTTTATGAACTATTCATCCACGTGTTCCTCTTGTTGTGTACCAATATTCAATTCTATAGTTAGATTGGTTATTCTAAAAGTTTTGGGGACCTTTCAAAATTGATATCTTAATCTTATAAAAAAATAATGAATTAAAAAAAATTAGTATCTTTTATACTAATAGTTCATTTGATAGTAACAAGATAATTTCACATAAATTTTTAATTGTTTTTATATTAAGATAAAATTTATAATAAAATAATAATTCAATGTCTAAAACTTCTCACTAATCTACAAAAGTAAAATATTCCTAAAAATACAAATTTATTATTATTTTTAAAAAATAAAATAAACTTAAAAAATAGAAATTGAATGTTAAAAACTTAGTTTTATCTCTTATTACGAAATGAAATATTGGTACATGGTTAAACGATTGTCAAATAAAATTATCTAAAATTACATATTTTAATTTTCTAACAAGACAATGGTAGGATGACATCCACTAGGGTTCATTCCCTCTGAAATAAAGGAAATATATTATATTGGAGGAATCATGTTTTTAATAAAGTAGACGTGGAAAGCATTAAAGTCAATAAAGTAGTAAGTGGTTGATGACTATCTAGATCCATAATATTCACATCCCATGAACATAGTCATATATAAGGAATTTAATATGGTATTGATTCAATCCCAAGTAATTTAAAATAGAATACTAAAGGAGCAAGCCAGACGAAAGAATAGGGAAACTTTGGAAAAAAAACAAAGTTTTGGAAATCCATATAACAAAAGGTACTTAAATGGGACTAACAAATTGTCACCACACATTAATCCCTTCTCCCCTAAGAAGAAACGAATATTGGAGTAAGACAAAGAAAATGAAGTAAATAAAAACTCATATAACATAAAAATAGTTTTAAAATGCTTATAAGATTATAACATATTATGAAGAGCGGAGGGCATAAACCTTCATATTATAGCCAATGGTATGTTTAAATATTAATAGTTAACAAACTATGGTAAATATTTCACTTAATGTTTTATTTAATAATTGGAATGAAATGTAATTTATTTTTAAAAAAATATAATGAAATTTTTATTTAAGAAATATAAATAAGAGTTAAGAAAAATTGGGAAGCATAGATGTTTTAAGGTTCTTTTCGATTAATGAACATTTAATGTTATACTATTATCTTGAATCTCATATTTCATAGTATTAGATTTAAGGATTTTAAAAAGTAATAAACCACACTCTTTAAAATGTATATAAGATCATTCTGAAAGAAATCAATATATTGTATCTCTAACTCTTCAAAATATTTGACATGGTATACTAAGAAATGGTAACTATTAGAAAAACTAAATATTTAGACCTAATAATATAGGTAATTATAAATTAATTTTCAATACAAATATTATATAAAAAAATGGATAAAAGCACAAAGCTGTGTCACATTTTCAGCCAACTTGTCAACACAACTGAATTTTAGTATTTCTAACTAAAAATCAATTTTGGTCAAACATATGATCTAGTAAGATTCATTCTAGCTAAGTTAGATGTTTCCACAACTTTTTCAACTAAAATTGTTGGCTAAAAATGTATGGAGCATCACTTTGAGTCCAATTTACCAAAAAAAAAAATTATTTGAAAATCTTGAAGTTTCAATAACTCTTGTTAATGTAAACAACATTTTAAAAAAAATATAAAAATACGTGTAGTTTTCAAAAATATATTTATTTTAATAGTTTAATTATTTTTTATATTTTATATTTTATTTTTACTAAAAGTAGGTTTTCAACAGAAAATATAAGGTTGATTACTATGCCAAGGAAAAATACTAAAACTTATTAAAAAAAATTGAAAAAAATATGATGCACTAGATAAAAGTATCTAGTTTAAGATGGTATAATCTTGATTCCATTTTAGATAAATATTTAATATGAAAGATGATATCATGATGAAAACAATTTTTTTTTATTCACGCACATTTTAATATATATTTAAAAATATATATTTATCAAAATTGGCAAAAAATATATCCATGCACTAAATTTTCAAGTTATAAATACACACAAAAAATTTGGAAGAAAAAATAAAAATTTACTATAAAAAGTTTGACGTCCCATGCAACTTCATTTTTCAGCATTTTATCAGCAACTAAATTATAGTTTTAATTTATTAAAAACTAGTTTAAAATAATTTTTTATATTTTTTTTAAAAATGCAAACATAAAATATAATAAAAAATACATATTTTACTAGTTTACATCATTTCAAAATTCAAAACATATATGCCACTTTTTAGTGATTCAAGTTTAAAAATTGGATTAGCGTTAGTTGTTTCCTTTATAAAGTGTGACACAGCTTTGTGCTTTTACCCAAATATATTGATTGTAATATTATCTAGATAAATAACATTTAGATATATACTAAATATATTAAATAATGCAAGTTGAGACTCTATTTTTGTGGTGGATTTGTCAATATTGGCACCACACCTTGCAACCCCTATGGCTAATGCTACTCTATTTGTTTTTGTTGGTGTTTCATTGAAATATTCTTTGTCTAGTGTCTTAGGTTCTTATTCACCTACAATATTCAGTTCTTTTGTGTTTTCCATGGCTTTAGATCTTGATGGAGTTTCTAGTTGTAACATGGTTTCCCATGGTGCTATTGTGTATAATTGCACGCATTGTTTCATCTCATTCTATTGATGCAAGATCATCTAGGGTGTAAGATAAATCTTTTCTCACACAATAAAAATTTATTTCGATTTTTGTTAGGTTTGGTGAATAAATTTTCAATAAGGGCTAAAAATAGCAAGGTTAAACTATTTTTAGTAAGTTGGAATTTGTGCATGTTGGAACATGAAAACCTACATAGAGCTCTAAAATGGCGAAATGAACCCAATAGTGAGGAAATCACTTCAATACCATTTTTCGTTTTTGAAATATTAATATATTTTTCTTCAAAATCTCTTTAAAAATCTTCAAAGTCAACATTGAGGAACCTAGAGTTTTTGGATGGGCTTGAAAATTGGCCGAAAACCCAAATATCCCCTTAAGGGTATTTGGTGTCCATTAAATTTTTTGAGATCTTTCCCTTGGTGTAAATGATTTTTCAATCTAATGTCGAAGTGAAAATTTATGGCTCTCAAAAGTTGGACTAAAATTTGGATTTTTTCTTAGGCTAGGAAAAGGGACAAATGCATATTTTTGGCATCAAAATGGATGTACCAATTTTTTGAAAAGTGGAAAAATTATATAAAGTGGCCATAAATAGAAAGAGATTCATTTTTTATGACAAGTAGATGAATTTCTTTTTTTTTTAAGCAGAAAGCGGAGGTTGAGGTTTCAGTGGCCATTATGGCCATCTGTAGACTTGCATGTCTGATTTTCTACATTTATTTGTAACCCATATTTTTGTAATAGCAGTCTTGTGACCATATAATTTAATTGCATTTAATTGCATGTTTATAAATGATTTCATGAAGATATAATAAAATTTATAGGTTCTTGATCTTCAAATTATTTTTCCTGTGTAAGGTTGTGTTTGAGGGAGAGTCTCTCTTCATTAGATGTTCTAATGGTTTGGGCTTTAGTGTCCCCTATTCCTTATGAAATCATTGCTAGGAATAATATTTATTCTAACTCTCCTAAGGAGCATTTATTTTCATCATTTTGCTTCTTCAAAACCAAAAAACCCTTACGTATGCTCAACCCTTACCTATTCTCATATTTGGGTATGGTTTGATTCAAATTGTAAACTACTATGAAACTAATTGAAAAAATTAAATTACTTTTTTCCATCTCTTAATTATATGAACAAGTGGGTTTTAGATTCCTAAATAATATTCAAAATTGATAGGATCAATGTTCACCTTTTGCAAGGGGATTTTTTACTCCAACTTTTTAGGCTATTACAAATACATATCTAGTGTTAAATTATGGATGCTCTATGTGGGATGAGTCCTCCCTTTAACTTAGAAATTTTTTTTCTAGTTTTCAAGGTCCTCTAACTAAATATCAAAATTTATTTTATTTGTGGACCTTATAATTCTTTATGTCCCTCCATATTTCTAAAGTGATTCCTAGTTTGTAACCCTTGGAAATATTATTAGTTGATTTCCAAAGTTGGGTTTAACTTCCTTATATTTTAGACACTACCTAGATGCCATAATTATTGATAATATAAACATATTCAAAGATCTTCCTAGTGATATTCTCCTAATGTTGAAAAATAGGCCTTAGAAATAATCAATAAATTATGAAGCTATTCCCTTCTTTCTAAAAATATACTCAAACATGCTTTCTAAAAGGAGACCTTAGACATAATCAATAAATTATGAAGGCATTCCCTTCTTTTTCACATTATAATTTTAGTCAAACATGCTTTCCTATAAAATTTAGGTCATTTTTTAATTTTTTTATACATTCCCAACATGCATGATTTATTATATTTAAAATAAATTTGAATGTGTTATGATATATTTTTTTGAGTAAGAAAAGTGATCCTAGATCCAATTAGGTTAACCAAGATTTTCTCCTTTTCACTTAACTCAACATTAAACATAAGTTGACCAAGGTTTGATAATTATTTTGTTGTCACAATGGAGAGCCAATCCCCTAGTGCTTGTGTTTGCTTTTGAGTTGTGAGGATGATAAATTTTATGTGTGATTTGACAAGCCTATTTGACATATAATACTAGATCTGAAATTGTAATTTATCGAAAAGATGAAAATATAAAGTTACAAAACAACTTCAAATCTGAGACTAAGACACAAAGAGGAGCCTATGATTATGATGAGGGAGCAAACCCGAGACACAGAAATACACTCACAAAACAGAGAATAATATTTTATTCATAAATATTGAACTTCTTACATGCAAAGGATCTCAAATCCCCAAGCTCTGTATTACATGCAAATTACAGATTTATAGAAAATTACCCAGATCCCCTTTCACAACATGCGAACTTCTTTCCCCAAAAAGTTACCCAAAAATCAAAAACAAGCCCCTAAATAGACCCATTTCGGTTTGGAACCAAAAACAACCTTCGAGATAAGATTTTTTATGGTTTGGAGCCAAAATTACAATTTGAAATTCAAGTTTAATTTCACGATTGAAAATTAGCACATTTCTAAAATATGCACCAACTTCTGACAGCCATAACTTTTAATCTGACCGTCGGATCTTCAATGATAAAACATTTTTGAAAAGCTCTCGAAAAGACGATTTTCCACAAAGTAGGCCTTTGACGGACTACTTTGACATTTCCGTAAATTTTCAGGCCCATCTGGGATCGTTTGGTGCCTCAAACTGAGCTCGGAAGGTTTTTCAGGGCAAAAAGCAGAAATTGGAACTTCAATAACTTTCAAGTCGTGAATGATCTTGACCTGATTCTTTCACCAGACTGTGTAGTTTTCCATCCTAAACCTTCCCATAAATTTCTGTCTTCCCACGACTTCAAATGCAAACCTGCTAAAAATAGCAGTTGAGCAGAAAAAGTAGAAAAGTAGTTCTGAAAGTTGGAAACTCTTATTAAACCCGAAGGGTATCGATATAACATCTACAAAAGAAAACAACGAGGAACAAAAATGGAAATCATCTTTTGGGTGATGCCAAGTGCCCTCACCCAACTGGATGCTCACGCGTGGAACACCCGAGGGTAATTTGAGAAGTGACCCCGTCACGTCTCAGATGGTTGAGGAAAACCCAAACGGTCAACCTCTACCTTAGACAACCAAGAAGAATCTTCCACAGGCCTTCCTTTCCATTTTACCAAATACTCTTCATACTGCCTGTTTCTGGTACTCCTTCCCACACGGCTATCTA
>VDFB02256132.1:133224878-133270103 GCA_007258455.2 Sequoia sempervirens | reverse complement strand
CCTCAACCTTTGAGATGCCTACAAAAGTTATATCATCTGGTCTTAATGCAATATTTGCAAGTAAGTTCGCCACTCTATTTTTTCCTGATTCCATCCAGTCTATTCCAAAGGCATCAAGTTGTTCAATGGAATCCTAGACAACATTTATGTATTGTTCCAAACTATTATTCTTGTGTGTTTATCTTGACCTTGTGATATCATGAACTTAGAATCACCAATTACCATTAACTTTTCTATGCCATTTTTTTTCAGCCAGCCTTAGTCCTAGTAGCAAGGCTTCATACTCTACTACATTTTTTGTGCATACAAAAGGTAAAGTGAAATAAAACTTGTATGTATTTCCACAAGGTGATACCAACAATATTCCTACACTAGACCCATTTTAGAGCTTGCACCATCAAAGTAAATCTTCCAGATTCCATCCTTATCAGATAGTCTTACAACTTCATGGTCAATAGGTGCAAGGAGCCTACCACATTCTCTTGGAAACTCTTAAACTTTAAAATCATTAATATCAATGTATAAATAGAATTGTATCATCTTCAAGAGCATGCTCCAACATATGTGGCACTTTGGGATTCCTAACCACTTAGACATCCTTACCATCAATGGGGAAGGTAGCATAATAAATGTCACACTGCATGCTACCTCCCATGGAAGCACTTCACTTCCTAGATAATAGCATTCCATAATTGGGTGGGATATCTACCAACACCACACTCATCTTGAATTGTTTCCCTAGATAAGCTGGTAACCTATAAGGAAGCTCATTAATCACACCAATCACAAGGACTTCCCTTGAATCCATAGCATAACACTTTTCATGGGTACTGTCAAATTTTTGTCTCAATTCCTCCATGATCTTGGCTGGCATTATGTTATTTGATACTCTAGAATCAATAATACAATTTTTAAGAAAATTTTCCTCAACAATCAATGTGAGGAAGAATGGGTCTCTTTTTCCAAGACAAGTTGTGACTAAATTTCTTAGAAAAATATGAGGGATCTTAATAATCACTCCCTCAACTTCTTTATCTTGATTTTCCTTCTCACTCACTTTCGGTAGAGTGGACACCACTAATTTAGATTAGGCTATAATAGCACCATTGATAAGGGCCATTGCCTTTTGTTTATGTTCATCAATTCTCATCATTTCAAGTAAAGGAACAAAAAAATTTACTTGGCTAAGCAATTGAAACATATCAATAGGAGTATATTTTGGTAATTCAGTTGGGATCATATCTTGTTCTATACCACTCTCCTTTTGTTGATTCTTTGTTGTTTCATCCTTGAGCTTGGCATCTTTTCTTGCTCCTTTAGATTTTTACTTTTGTACCTTTGTAGATTCATGATAGGGGATTTAAGCTATGCATCTACTTTTGGTTTATCAACTTTCTTATCCCAAATCTTATCTCCCTTGCTTTCCTTAGTTTTGACTACTTATGTTTTACCATTAGGCTTCTTCTCTTTGGATTTCACATTTTTCTCCTTGATGAAGAGACCAACAAGACTACCCTGATCACCACCAACTATTCTATTTCTTAGATTATATGAGCTTCTGGCCTGATCATCCAAGGAAACTATATACCTTACAATATATTCATCTGAAGGTATTCTCAAGAACACATCATTTTCAGTTGCTTCCAAAGTGTATACCTCATTATCACTATCATCATCTTCATCATAGATAACTTGCTAGTGATATGTACCGACAACATGCCTTTGGTCATCCACATCCATTTCGTGAGACTCCATATCAAATGAGCACTCATTGTCAACGAAATCAAAACCATCCATAATCATATTAATGTCAATATCATCTTCATTGGACTGATCATATCCTTTAGGTACATCTTCTTCGACTTTTACCATCTGTACAACTACACATTGATGAGGAGAATGTGGCATTTGATAAACAATATGCTAGGGGGTTTCATCAACAAAATTGCTTGATTTCTTCTGTGAAGGATCTAGAGGAACCTTATTTTGATAATTTTTCTAATTGTTAGGGATAGGCTTCCCATTATGCTAGATTGTATTATACAGATGATCTTGTAACCATGGAGGTTTTTCATTCTTATGATAATTGGACCTTTCATTTGTCAGACTTTTCTCTTGTCTAGCTATTATGTTGCTCATATCCTTCATAGTATTATTTATGTTGATCATAAAAGCTTGCGCCTCTGTGACAATCTTATGGGAAATTCAGTGAGTGGGGGACTAATTTGTGCCTCACTAAATGCCTCTCAGATTTTTATAGAAAGCTAGCTTTTATTTGAGTTGGGAGAAAAGGTAGAAGGAAATGCAAATAAAATATGAAAATGTTGATGTGCCAAAGATTTTACAACCTTTCAAACCTTAAAATATTTCGTGTAAATTATATAATAGAAACAAAATGCCACAAACCCTTCATTGTTGGGAAGAGAACAAACAAGAAAGGCTAAGTAAAATTACAATGCAATCTTTCAAATCTCCCCATGGGAAGCACTCATTAAGGTTCAATCAAACATAAGAAAGTTCTAAAAGTTAATAGAAATATCTAGAAATTGCAGAAACCCTCCTTTTTACAACATAAGGGTATGTGCAAGATCATCATGGAAAAAATAGGCCCTTAAGTGGAAAAAAAATTAGAAAAATTAGAGTTAGGCAACTTGATGTAAAAATTTAAATAAGTTATCTATATTATTTCAAAAAATGTAAGAATAGAATCTATAGAAAATTGAATGTAGTTTCTAAACTACTAGGTTTATTTTATTTTTTTAAATTCCATTTGGTGAGAATTTGAAATCAATGTAGTAGAACATAAATTTCAAGGAAAAATAAGAAGTAGGTGTCTCCTGACCACCCTAACCATAATAAAATGATAATATTATTTTATAATATTTTAGATATAAGTAGAGGAATCATGTTTGATGTGATGCATATATTTTATAATTGTTTTCCAAGTAAATAATTAATTATGAATTTTATTACAACTTTTAAAAAATATAAAACTCATATGTCCGACCACCTTAACTTGGTCAAAACTTCATGAAATTCATTTTTTAATCCTATAGTATGTGAAGCATAGAATGTGATGCATGTTTCATATTCAAAAATGTGATATCGTTTGAAAGCTATAGATGTTTTTCAATCAGCCTATCAATTGGGACTTTAGTCTAATTCAAATAGAATAATAATTATTTATTAAATTCAAAGTAAAGCATAATTAATATTTATGGAAAGCTAAGAATCTTCTTTAAAACCCTTTCCATTTCATGAATTTTGGGTAAAAAAAACTTTGTCAGCCACATACCCTACCCTACACATACCCATCATATCACCACTTTTTGGCCCACCATGATCTTGTACATACCCATAATATGAAAAATAACAAAAATTAAAGAAAATGGAAAAGCTCAATAGAAATAATCCAATTTTTCAAAGCTATCATTTAGCATAGAAGCTTACAACATGGAAAATATAAAGAAGGAAGTTGATAATGGCCATAACATGGACAGTTTCAAAGATTTATTTTAAATATATCAAAATTTAATGTCAAATGAATTGAAAAACAAAGGTCAGATGCCAATCTGATGATAGTTTCAATTAAAAACATAACATGTCAGAGACAAGCAATCTTGTGTAAACTTTCAACTTTTGAAAATATCTCAAAAAAAACTAAGGAAAACTAAAATAACTCTTTTTCATATGTTGTCAAATTCTATTTATAGCTAGAAGAAGAGAACACTGGCACCAATATTCGAGAAGCAGAAAATACAAAATACTTACACCTAATAGCCCAAGATCTAATCTTATATCTTTATAAGATCATAAAAATCTTTGCTCACTAAGTTCCAACTGCTTTATTAATGACTTAGATATTCTATAAAAGATTGCAATCTGAAAAGAATCAAATATAACATAGACTAGAAAAAATCTGATCAACCAACCATACAGATTGATGGTGTCAACTCAAAGCTTCCATCCAGAAGAAAAGACATCCACCACTTTCTAAAAACCTCCACCCAAAAAGACCCTTTCGCTAAAATAACAACTACTTGGATGAATAGATGATGTGTTGAGTGGGCATGCAATCTAAAAACTGAGAGAATGGCTTTGAGAAAAACCTTGCCACGATGACATGTGTCTCAGCTTGTACCCAAAGAGAAAAGGATATACAAATATGGGAAGCCACCACGTGGTGCATTGCATGCTTTTGGAGTAGTATTATTTTCATTAAGCGTGGACTCCTTCTGTAGGTAAAAAAAGGTAGAAGCCAAAAAACCCAAAAGATTCTTTTTTAAAAAGGAAGAATTTTCTTTATAGTTCTGGTGACTCATAGGAGGCCTTCTCTTGTGGAGGCACGATCCTATAGCTCTAGAAACTCTTGAAGTTTGAGGAAGGAAAATTTTTGTACTTCCCAATCTAAATCGGTGGGTCAGATGAGAGTGTGAAGGATCTTGTATGCTTGATCTAACTCAAAAAATTCTTTAAAAGAAATGGCTCCCTGTCTTGATGAAACAAACCCAAGGTGGTAATAGAGCCGACAAAGAGGAAGAATTTACTTCTCAATTTTTTAAACAATGCATGACAAGCTTATACCTGGGAGTTCTATAGAAGTCTATACCTTATGTCTAATTGTATCCACAATCTGTTTGATCAATAACACCTCTCCATCTAGTGAGAAAAGGGAAGGAAAACCAAAGCCAAGAAGAACATTGAAATCCTTTCTGATTTCATCAACCCTTTTATTCAACATTACCTAGAACTCCTTGCTTTTTTCCATGACTTTGTAGAAATTTACAAAGTCACTTTCTTTTCTTGAGGCAACCCTTGGATCCAGAATTTATGTGCCTCTTAGAGATTCGTCAGTGGCCTTGCGTAACCTAGAAATTAAGTTTTTTAACTTTGCAACTTGGGGAGCATAAATTTATAGAATTTGGTCGGCCACTGGTCCAACCTTCTCTTTTAATTCTCAAGCATCCCTTAGAAACTATAGGACTAGTTTGAGAATGGAAACCACAATTATGATCCTTTCCCAGTGCATAGATATCAACCTTTTCAATATCAAGAGGGTTCCAAATCCGTGTACATCAACTAATTCCTAATGGAACTAAGCTTCTCTTGCTTTTATATTCTCCTCCATATCATTCTTATCTTGGAGGGATTTTTTTAGTTCAAAGTTCATCCTTTCGACCTCTTGATCACAAGCCTGCAGAGCGGATTTGATCTCTTTTTCTCTTCCTTTTCCCTTTCTATTTCTTCTTGGGCTTTTCTTAGACTATCAGAAGCTTGAGATAGACACTATCCAAATCTTTCTATATGTTTTGTTGAGTACATTGGTACTCTATGTTGGTTTGGCGCTCAGTAGCAAGCTCAACCTTTAGCTTTTCAATCTTGGCATAAAGCTTGATTTTTTCACTTTGGGACTCTTTGAGCAACTTAGTTGCTTCTCCTTGCTAATCCTATATTTTTCTTATGTGGGCCATCTCAACATCCCTGCCCTTGATTTCCCCTTGCAACCTACTCAAAGTTTCTTTTATATTTTCCAGCTTAGCCTCGTGCTTCTTTAATTTCTTTTCTAGTTTCTCATAATCAGTATAGACCACTTTATGGGTGACCTTAGCCAAAACGACCTTGTCGTACAAGTGATACTTTTCATTTAAGTCTAGGACCATAGCCCTGATGTCATAATCCTCCATTTACATTCCTCTCTAAGGATTGGATACTAAAGGCTTCATGGTAGAACTCAATAGGGAGTTTTCCTCTTCATTAAAACAAGCCTCAATCTTTTTAGTAGCTGGTTGTGCCACATTTTTCATATGTTGCTTCTATTTTCTAGCCTATCAGGCCTGTTTTGTTGCATCAAAATGACCTCAGATACTTTGTGGGGTGTTGATGCTTTGTGAAACAATGTAAGCACCTGGAGGGAGAATGAATAGGATGATGGAAGGATAAACCTCGGTTGTATGAGATTGTGAAGAGGTGAAGGGGAGCGTTATCATTGAAAATGATGGGATACCATACGAGAATTGTAGAGTAGGAACACTCATTGGATTGACATGGGAAGTGGGTGGAAAAAGTGACATTTGTATAAGAGAAGATGAATTTGGTGAAAATTGCAACATGGACGCTTTATCTCTTTCAATGGGGTCCCTTGATAGGGTGATTAAAGAATCAATTGTTGCTAATACAGATAATGCTCACTTGGTGTGCGGGGTTTCCTCATGAGGCTCATTATTGAGTATGGTGAGGGGTTTGTTTAGCACCAAAAGGTAAGAATGTATGGATGGAGGACTCTTTTTACTAGAAGGGGGTGGATGAAAAACAAAAGATGTAGAAGCAAAAAGAAAAGGGGGAGTAAAACTTACATGAGCCATCGAAGCTAAATATCTTGGTGGAGCAAACTCCACTTCTTCTTCTGCCCAGGCTAATGCATTAGGCCCCCCTAAGTTCTAGACTCATCTTTTCTTTGAATGAGCATAATCGGCATATTTTGATCCTCTGGAAGTTGATGCAGATGAAACCTAGCCTTCAGTACCCATGATAGATTGCTTTGGGGACCTATGGGTCCTCTTTCCTTTTCCTTCGACATTGGCAGAAGGTGCAACTTGTGGGTCCTTTCATTTGACCCCTTTCCTTTGTTGATCTTCTAAGGTTGAGGAGTGTAGAGTGGAATCTCTTCTTGTCCAATCTCCTGGTTAGTCTCAGGATTACTATCTTTAGTGTCAACCTCTTTATCATAAATTTCATCAAACTTTTAATCATGTGGCTAGATCTCTCTATACATGGCATTGAGGCACCTCACTTCCTGTTGGAATCTCTAGAAGTTTGTCCTCTTTTTCTCTAACTGCCCTAGATGCTTTAGCTATATATTTAGGGACTCGCCTATCAGAAGGCTTAGATGATATTCTACCATCTTGACAAAAAAGGCAAGCCACGGTGGATGATTGAATGGTATGTAGGCCAAGTCAATCTACATTTTTGGCCTGTCTTCAGTTGGGTTTCTTCTTGATTCAAAATACTCCAAAATTTTGTGTATCAAAGTCAAGAGGTCCCTTGTCAAATTATAATCCCATGTGTCACAAATGGGAACTAGGCCCAAGTGTGCCAATTTTTTTGTAAGCACATCCTACACTCTTCTTTTCATCAATGTTACCTGGTTGTTGGAAATTGTGACGGGAGTCAGGTAAAACCCCATCTTGTGCCTTCTGATGCCATAGATATTGTTGGAAATAGTTAACTGACAACATACCTCCAAAGAAAAAACCCTATCTGTTACAAATTTGGGGAGCCTGAAATGCTCCTTAATGAAACCATGAATTCTAATGAATATGAATTCATCTCGCAGAAAATAATCCACTGGGGTTTGTGAGGTCCTCATCCATTGTAGAACCTCAGGAGAGAAACATCATGGAAGGCATGGGGACAAATCTTGGAGTACTAGCCTCATAAAGCATTCTACAAACCAATAATAATCACATGTCTTTGAAAGCACATGGGGCCAGACCGAAATTGGCTGGTATGACCCCTTTACATCAAACCTAAACAATGACACGTACCTCTCAAGGAACAAAAATTTTTGTTGTAAAATTAGATGCACCAGAAAAGAAGAGTACCTAAATTTTCATTTAGTGTCATAATTCCTCAGTTGTTCCAACATCTTTCTTGCTACTATTTCTATGAAATAATAGTATTTTTGTCTCTTTTCTTTCTTTAGCATAATGGCCAAGCCCATATGAAAAGGATGAAATTCTCTATCATCGCCATGACCATACACATAGGCCAACATTGTGAAAAATGCCTGAAGATCTACTCTGAATTTCTTGTGTGATATAGGGAAGAGGATTTTACCTCCTTCCAACTCCTCTATTGCATCTTCATAAAAGGAAAATTGTCTAGTTTTGGTGTTCCGGAACTCCTCCATAGTTTCCTGGTTGAAACTCTCGATGACCCAGTCTAAAGGGATACATAACATATCCCAAATAGTTGCTACATCCATCATAATCCTTATTATGCTATCGACTATAACTCATCTTTCTTTGTTGTACCTCTTGGCACATCCATCTACCAGCTCTAGGCATGGGTGTACAACAGGCAACATAAATTGTGGCAAATCACAATTCTAGAACCGTAAAGAAAAACCTTTAGCTTCCCCATGTCTCATCATTCTTTGAAAAGCCCCTTCCCTTAGGCTTTTGGGGTTCACCACCACCTTTGGGTCAAAAATTTTATTTGCAAGGTCTAGCATGACCTCCTTCTTCACAGGGTTTCATGCCTCTACTAGTTTGGTCTAGGTAAAATGTCGTTCTTCCAATGCTAGTGCATATGCAAATGACTCTTTCCAAAAGACATCAACATAACTAGGTTTTCTAGATGAGGGTTCATCCTTTCTTCTAGAAGTTGATGCTTCTGCCATTGTTGTACCTTGAAAATTTGTAGAGAGCTTCCTTAGAAATGGCTACTTGCATTTTTCTACTCAACAAAAGCTTATTTTGGGTGCATTCAATTATTTTCACACCTACATGCAGTTAAGGCACTTCCATTACCATTGGTCCACTAAATGCTACCACCAAGGTGATACGTGTGAATTTGGGATCTGTATCCCTTAGGAATGCCAAACTTTCCATGAGAATGGAATTAGTACATTCTCTTTGCCACCTCTTCCACAAATAAGCTTTATGCTTTTGGAAAGCATGCTTTTAGCCATGGGAAACATGCTTAATCAATGTAAGGTATTTTGAAAAGATGTGCTTATGTAATTTTTCAGGACATAGCATGCTAATCAACGTATTTTCACATAAATTGTAAGCTGGCATTGATGACAGAAATGAATACGTGGTAGCGATTAGCATACACAAGCATTTACTCCCAACACCAAAATTTATTTCTTTAGACATAGTGAAATTACCAGTGACAAAATCAAACACTTGGGTAGGAAGAATGACCACCTCATTGTTGTGGCATTTATGTGGGTAATTAGCAAGTACTATGTGAAGGATGAGAACTAGTCATGTTGCAATTCCAATGTCGTTTCCTACTTCATTGGTGCAGAGCACATTGTTCCTCCATTTTCGTGAATTGAGTCTAGTTACATTGATTTATTCAAGATGTTGTCAAATAAGGCCATGTTAGGCCATTTTGTAATGGTTTTTTTAGTCTTATGAGTCAAGGTGGGGTCATGATGCAAATATTGTTAGTATTGCAAAAAAAAGTTGTCACTAAAAGGATGAAAAAATGTAAAATTGCCAAAGTTACAAAAAGATAAAATTTTGACTTCTAACAGTTAGTTGGAAGGTGTAAGGTGGTTAGTTAGCTATTTTAGGATGGTACGGGTATATATTCCTTGTTTTGGTCGAATGAAGGGGT
Organism: Sequoia sempervirens; assembly: GCA_007258455.2. NCBI lineage: Eukaryota > Viridiplantae > Streptophyta > Pinopsida > Cupressales > Cupressaceae > Sequoia > Sequoia sempervirens. The sequence continues at coordinate 133,260,752 of VDFB02256132.1, read as the reverse complement.
AGTAAGTTTTGATTTTTGAAGTAATAAGATAACTCTTGATATTATGTAACTGTCTCAAAAATTTATGATAATCTGTAGTAACAAGTCTATTTACTTGCTCGTACAGAGTTTTTATGATCTCTTTTGCAATGAAATAGGTGGTTGAGGAAGTTTACTCTTATTTGCACTAGGTTTGGTGGATACTTGAAGTGTCTAGAGCATATTGTAGACAATTTTCTAAAAATGGGTTTGTGAGGGAAAATTTAAGGGTTTGAAGTTTTAAAATGCAATAAAGGCCATTCCACCTATTGTTTAGGTTGTGTCTCAGTAGAATGAGAATCGTTAGAGTAGGATAAGGTGTAGGAGAAATATTTTAACATTGGAAAATATATTTGAAGAGTTTTCCAATGTTGCCCCGATGGAAAGTTCAGTTTTTAGGCCTAAAAGGTAAGGTTTGAAGAGGCAAATAGAGTAAATTGCTTGGTGACAAGTTAGAACATGATAGTGTGAGTGATATTTGGTGGATTTTGATGTGTTTTAAATTCTTCAAGGATAGGGGAGGTCATTTGTATGTTTTGGCAAGAAGCCCTAGTTGAGAAAAGAGGGTTTTTGAATGGAAAAGTGAGGTTTTAGAGTGTAAAGGTGGGTAAAGTTTGGGGGAAGCATAATTTGAAGGATTCTTAAGCTTGTGTAAGCTAAATAGAGAATGTTTGAACTGGTTTATAGGTTTTATGTGGTCTGGAGATGAATTTTTCAATAAACCATTGGCTATTTTGTGAAGAATGAGGATTTCAAGGAATGGGACTCTAGAAGGCAAGTTTTGGGTCAGTGGTGGAAGAATTTGTGGTTTTTGAGCCAATTTGAGGACTATCTAGTGGAATTTTGAGTTGGTAGCAAGATTGGAGGTGTGTTCCTTTGTAAAAGTAGGCTAATTGGAGACCTTTTTAGCGAAACAACTTAGTTTGAGTGGAGTTGGTCCAAAGTGACCTTTAGTGATTTCATGGCATGTTTTGGTTGGGAATAATGGTTGCTCCAAATGGTTCATGGTTTACAGGTTTGTTAGATAGTTTGAGATTTAAGAAAAAAAATTGAGGGTTGGACACCTACTAGGAGAGTAGGTCTGAATTATGGAACTGGAGGAGTAATCACCCTTGTTAGGATTTGAAGGTTGAATGTTTGATTTCTTCAAGTGAATTTGAGTTTGGGTAGTTGAGGACCTACCTGTCACTGTATTAGTTTGTATCAGAGCACAGTATTGATCTAAGGAAGGAAGAGTTGTATTGGAGAAAGGACAAAATGAATGCCCTAGTTAAAGAATTGATTGAAGAGAAGGAGATGCTAGAAAGAAGAGCACTTTTCAAAACCATCTACAAGTGTAATGGCAAGGTATGTGTTAGAATCCAAGATCACCTGCATGCAAGATGGATACCTATCACATGCAAAAGATATGAAGAACCAAAAAAATGTTCTGTAAACCTCTCAGTAAAAAATGCATTAAGAGAATTGATTATTACAAAGTGATCAATCCTTATGAAGGAGATCACGAAACCCTAAATGAAACCCTAGTGTGCACACTTAATAATTAATAATTAATTAATTATTAATGTGCCTAAGTTTAGCTTAAGTAATAAAGAGGAATAAGTGACTTAATTAATTAATCAATATGATGTAATTAACTAAGCATAATAACTTATTACTCTAACACCCCCCCTTAAGATGAACTTAGGAAGAAGCTAAAACACTAGAATAAGATGCATGAAAGCAAATATGGGTCCCGGCAACTAGGCATGATCAGGTACCCATTTACAAATGCAATAAAGGAGTAGAGAAGGAAAAACCCAGTGGGACAAAACCCCCCTACAATGAGATAACATGCTGCAAAGAAGCATTGGAAGAACTCTATAGAGTAACACTAGAACTTGATATAGGCAAGCAAGGAAATATTCTTCTGTATACTACTCAAACCGGATGAGAGTCACTGATTGACTCAAGGAATCATGATAAAGCAACAGAAAACTCGATGCCACGGAACACTCGAAAACTCCAAACGGGAACAACCCTGGAATCTATGAAGTAGAAAACAATTATTGAATGATGTATTACCGAAAATGAAGTGCAAAGATGCAAGATGCACTCTTCCAACTGCCAAAATATCCAAGTAATCACCAAACAACCCATCGGGCCAAATCTGGACTAATTGATAAACCTGGGATAGATACAGAAAAAGTGTATGGACAGCAACATAGAGCTCCTTAATACCTTTCCAACACCACAAACGAGGCAAAAATTGGACATCGTGGAAAAAAGTTATGAGCTAAGAAGTCCAAAAATAACATCTAACTTCAAACAGCAATAAATGCAGTAAAACAGAAAATTACTATAAAATAAAATGCACCAAATGAAAGTTCTCGGAACCAGCTTTCCGGTGATATCTCGTTTGTCCGATTTCAATACCGTATGCCCAAGTTATAGCCAAAAGAAAAAAATTGCTCTTTTAGAAGAAACTAGGGTTAGGAGGGGCAAAGAGGGTCGTACGGCCATTGATGTCATGCTGACGTCAGTGGCTCACAAGCTTAAAATTGACGGCTGTCTGGCCGTCACCGCAAAAAATTGGCCCCCTGCAAAAAAAATTAAGAGCCCTTGGTTTGGCATATGACCGCGGGCTGAGCTCGAAGGGGCTAGATCGGTGGCAGAGGCGGAGCCCCTGGTCCCCATATGACTGTGCTGGAGGATATGAGCCCTTGAGGGCTGGCGGGGCTGGCGGGGAGCCCGATTCTCAATATGGCCGGGGGCCAGGCATTTGAAGCCTGCGGGGGCTGGGGAGATCAGCGGCGGTGAGCTGGGGGCGCCGCCCGGTGGCCGCCGGGTGGCGCGGCGGTGGCCGCCTATCTTTTGTGCAGGCGGCACACAAAAATAATAAAAAATTTCAATTTTTTTTTTTTTGAAATTTTTCAAACAAACATGCCTCGATCTACGTGTTGGGGAGGCCGTATGGCCCCCCAGACAAATTTTTTTTGCCTCCCAGATCAACTACACGAAAATGGACGATTTGATAGGCATTTCTAGGGTTTTGGGATGCTGCGAACGCGATGGCGACGTCCGTTTGAGCCCATTGTGTCCCAAAAAAATGACTACCCCCAGATCTTGTAGAAAAGATGCCTGTCCCTTGCACCCAAAACTCCAAAGAGGCCATATCTTCAGATCACGAACAACAAGCTACAGGTCTGGAGCTCTGATACATGTTAGAATATCACGCATGCAAGAATACCTATCATGCAAAAGAAGAACCAAAAAAATGTTCGGTAAACCTCTCAGTAAAAATGCATTAAGAGAATCGATTATTACAAAGTGATCAATCCTTATGAAGGAGATCACGAAACCCTAAATGAAACCCTAGTGTGCACACTTAATAATTAATAATTAATTAATTATTAATGTGCCTAAGTTTAGCTTAAGTAATAAAGAGGAATAAGTGACTTAATTAATTAATCAATATGATGTAATTAATTAAGCATAATAACTTATTATTCTAACAGTATGTACTATAATGGTAGATTCTAGTCGTTTTGATGACATGGTATCACAAGAAATGGCTGATAAACTGAATTTTGCAAGGATGCCTCATGAAACACCCTATTACATTTCTTGGTTGAATGATGAAGATTCTCATTTGGTTAAGGAGCAATCTTGGGTTGAGTTCAGTATAGGTGGTTATAATGATAGAATCTTATGTGATGTGGTGTAGTGTATGCCACTTGTTATTAGGGAGACCATAGGAATTTGAAATATTTTATTTGTATGATGGAGGGAATAATAGTTATCAGATTGAGAAGGATGGAGTTTCTTTTACTTTGATTCCATTGGCAGAAGAGAATAAGGGATAGAGTAGGGTAGCATGAGTGATTGTGCAGGGTAGGAAAGAGTTTATAAGGCATGAGGAAGACAAGCTTGAAGAATGTGTAGCCACTTCATGGCTAGAAGATACCAAGATAATAGGATGGAAAAATGATGCAATGATTGAAAGGAAGGAGGAGAAGTTGGTGAAGAAATATGAGATAGAAGAGATAAGGAATGAATTCCTTGTGTAGATTTGAGATCGATTGAAAGAAAAAGAGGTTGTAGGACAGTCAAATACTATCAAGATAGTGATGTGTAGGGTTGATAGGAAAAAGGAAGAAGCGTTAAAGACCCTAATTGTATAGATAAGTGGAAGAGATGTGGTGAGTGAAAGTGAGTTTCCTAAGGAAATGAAAGATTGGCCTAGTAAAGTCACCATGGGAGAGGTATATTGTCCATTGATTGGAAAAGAAGGTGGAAAGAAAAAAAAGTATTATAGTAAAGAGGATGGTAGCCCTAATGGAAAAGAGGTCTTAGAGGTAGATAGATTGAAGGCTGAGATAATGGGTGAAGACAAAGAGAGTGAATGGAATGAGGAATGCCAAGATGGGCTTGTGAAACATGAGGAAATCATGATAGGTGTAATGTTGCGTCCTTTGAAGGAAAATGAGGACAATGGGCAGTCAAGCACTACTAAGATAGAGGTATATAAGTCTAAAAATACAATGATGATAGAGGCAGAAAGTTTGATACAAGTTGTGAGGGTGAAAGTTGCAAAGAGCTAGGGTAAATGGCAAGTGAAAGAGGTTGAAGAGAAGTAATGTGAGAGCATGGTGTCCAAAGAGGATGATGGACAGTCAGATCTTGAGAGGAAAGTTGTAGTCACCCCAAGTGATGAAGAGGTTAGAACATTGAGCTTGAAGAAGGTCTCAAAGATGGAAGGGACCAAGGATTTGATAGGCCAAGAGAAGGCCAAAGATAGTGTGTTTGTGAAGTCTCCAAATGAAGTGGAGAAGAGGGATAGTGTTGTGGTAATGACAAATAATTTCCCTTGGATGTCAAGAGTGGTTGATAGGCAATCATATACTACCATGACAAAGGTTCCAAGAAGGGAGAAACAAAAGATGGTTGATAAGATAGAGAAAGAGGTGAAAGTGAATGTTTGGAAAGGCCAATGGAGCAGTTTCAAGTGTGTAGCAAATAAGGTGAACAAAAGAACTTAGGAAATAGTTGAACAAGGTTTACTTGCAAGTGTAAAGACATGTGTAGCAGCAATATTTTTTGGGAGAAAGGTTGAGAGGAAAAGAGTGAAGGAAGTACTTTATTACTTCCTTGTTTTGATAAAATTTTTGATGGGAGTCAAACCAAGGGTCAAGATGAAAGGACAAAATGGAAGCAAATGGATGAAGCGGGTAAAGATGAATTAGAACATGAAGATACAGATTCAAGGTGATGAGGCAAGAAGAGGAAGGTCAAGATAGAGCTATTGCAAGAACAAGGAGGAGCATCAAAGAGTTGAAGATCAAAGGATTATTGTAGGTCAAAGAGTTGAATACTTCCAAGGGATTTGGAAAGATTTCATGGCCAGGTGAATGGTACAGAGCACATTGTTCCTCCAGTTTTGTGAATTGAGTCTAGTTAGCTTGATTTAGTAAAGATGTTGTCAAATAAGGCCATGTTAGGCCATTTTGTAATTTTTTTTCTAGTCTTATGAGTCAAGGTGGGGTCATGATGCAAATATTGTTAGTATTGCAAAAAAAAAGTTGTCACTAAAAGAATGCAAAAATGTAAAATTTCCAAGGTTGCAAAAGGTAGATTTTAGAATTCCAATGGTCAATGCAAAGGTGGAAGGTTGTTAGTAATTTTTTTTAGGATGGTATGGGTATATATGCATTGTTTTTGTCAAATGAAAGGTTAGTTGTAAGTTTTGATTGTTGAAGAATTAAGATAACTCTTGATATTTTGTAATTGTCTCTAAATTTTTTGATAATTTGTAGTAACAAGTCTCTGTACTTACCCATACAGAGTTTTTCTAATATATTTTGTAATGAAATATGTGGTTGAGGAATTTAACTCTGATTTTCACTAGGTTTGGTGGATACTTGAAGAGTTTAGAGCATATTGTAGACAATTTTCTAAAAATAGGTTTGCGAGGGAAAATTTAAGGGTTTGAAGTTTTAAAATGCAACAAAGGCCATTCTAGCTATTGCTTAGGTTGTGTCTTAGTGGAATGGGCCTGGTTAGAGTAGGATTATGTGTAGGAGAAATATTTTAACATTGGAAAATACATTTGAAGAGTTTTCCAACACTACCCGAGTGCAAAGTTCAGTTTTTAGGCCTAAAAGGTAAGGCTTGAAGAGGTAAATAGAGGCAATTTCTTGGTGAGAAGTAAGAACATGATAGTGTGAGTGAGATATGGTGGATTTTGATGTTTTTGAAAGTCTACAAGGATAGGGGAGGTCAATTGTATTTTTGGGCAAGAAGCCCTAGTTGAGAAAAGAGGGTTTTTGAATGGAAAAGTGACATTTTAGAGTGTAAAGGTGGGTAAAGTTTGGGAAAAACATAATTTTAAGGATTATTAAGCTTCTACAGGATGAATAGAGAATTTTTGAAGTGGTTTCTAGGTTGTATGTGGTCTGGAGATGGGTTTTTCAATAAACCTTTTGCTATTTTGTGAAGAATGAGGGTTTCAAGGAATGGGACTCTAGAAGGCGAGTTATGGATCAATGGTGGAAGAATTTGTGGTTTTAGAGGCATTTTGAGGACTTTCTAGTGGAAATTTGAGTTGGAAACATGATTGGAGGTGTGTTCCTTTGTAAAAGTGGGCTAATTGGAACCCTTTTTCCATGAAAAAGCTTAGTTTGAGTGGAGTTGGTCCAAAGTGACCTTTAGTGATGTCATGATATGTTTTGGTTGGGCATAATGGGTGCTCAAAAGGGTGCATGGTTTGTAGGTTTTTCAGATAGTTTGAGAGTTAATAAAAAAAATTGAGGGTTGGACACCTACTAGGAAAGTAGGTCTGAATTGTGGAACTTGTGGAGTAATTAGCCTTGTTAGGGTTTGAAGGTTGAAAGTTTGATTTCTTCAAGTGAATTTGAGTTTGGATAGTTGAGGACCTCACTGTCACTGCATCATTTGTGGCCTCCCTTCTCAACTTAGATAATTTTGTTGTGTCATACCATGTTTGACCCTCTATATCTAGACGGGCTTGGTGAAATTGTTCAAGTGGGCTTCCCTTGTGTCGGTATTTCAAACACCATGGACCTTCACAGACATGTCAATTATGGGGTGGATGTGGTTTTGTTGCCTCTGCTTACTGATTTTTGAACCATGGACCTTGAGAGGCATTGCTCGTTGTTTCTCCCTGTGGCCACTTTTCTCCTAAGGGAGTTTGGCATGGAACGTGTTCTTGGGCTAGACTAGAAAAAACATTTCGAGTTTCAGGTGTACAACTATGGGAACAAGGACTGAGGCCCTCAGTATGACGAGCTTTCCCATGTTGTGTTGACCCCCTTTTCCTTTATGTTGAATAAGATGAAGAGGAAGAAGAAGAAGAACCTGGCAAAATGTTGTTTTGACTATGTAGGAATGGCTTGGAGGCTTTAATTTCACTGCCTTTCTAGCATGCCTCCTCCTTTTTGTCCTTTTGCACTGTAATCCTTTTTTGGTTTATCCAAAAGATTCAAGCTTCTTGGAGCCTCAAGTTTGTACTATATATTATAATTTTTTCAATGCACATAATATAGAATACGTTATTTCTTCCTCTTTTTTTTATTCTAATGGCTTTATTTGCAAAAAATTTAAAAATGTATTTTACAATTTTTTTTACATATGGTACATAACTATGAAAATTTCTAAATGAAATCGCATACATTAAGGAATAATTTCAAATGAATACTCTTTATGGATATACCCAAAACATTTCCTTCCATATCGCACGTAGCTCATACGTATTATTTTCCTTGCACGTGATGATATGGAAGGGTCGCCTCCTTAGTGCTTCAAATTTTGAATGTTGTCTCTATCTTACAGTGCACTCATCATATTTTAGCACTAGGCTTCCTTCACTGAAATCTAGATTGGAGTTCTTTTTTTTGAACCATCATTTTACTATTTGTCGGTGCTTGACCATGGCCTCATAAACCTTTTCCTTATTTTCCTCAAGTTTCAAGAGTTCTTCCAACCTTACTTCCATTCTGCTGCTTTCTTTAACTTCCATGGATTTTAACAGTTGCAAGGAAGGGATCTCAATGGAGACAGGTAAAAATACCTCTTTTCTATATACTAACACATAAGGAGAGGCCTTCAAGATCCACTTGGGCATAATCTGGTTGGCCCATAGAGTGGCTCATAGCTATTTGTGCTAGTCTCTTTGTTGTTCTGACCCGATGAAATTAATTAACCTATTTAGGTTTTTGTTGGTCGACTCCACTAGCCCATTTCCTTGTGGATAGTAATTGGATGAATTTTTAAGGTAGACCCCATGTTTGAGAGTGAAATACGACATCCCCAAACCCATAAAATATCATGCATTGTTAGATGTGATGGTTTTCGGCTAACCAAATCTAGTTACTAGCTCTTCAAGAAAGCTGACAATTTCACCTTCCATAGCATTTTTTGGAAAAATGGCTTCCATCCATCTTGTGAAATAGTCGGTTGCCATAAGTATCTACTTATGGAATGTGTTGGAAATAGGATTTATCATTTTGAGGAAATCCAAATCCTACTAAGCAAAGGGTTCCTCAATTACAATTGAGCTTAGGGGCATGGCAAAATCCTTTTGCTTGCCAAAAAAATTGGCACTTAGTACACTTTTGCACCAAATGGTGCACTTTAGAAAAAATGGAGGGACAATAATATCATGGCCGCATTATATTCAAAGTAGTAGTATTTCTAGAGAAATTTCCACCCTTAGGACTACTATGAAATTCATTCAAAACTCTTTCCACCCATGACTTATTTAAACATCAGAGCAGGACACTGTCATAATTTCTTTTAAACAAGATGCCTTCAGTTAGTACATAGATGGTGCCTTGCAGTCGGTAGTATCACTTTTTATGAGGTGGAACATTGATTAGATAGTGCCCCTTCTACAGATATAGTTTCTGGTCAACTACCCATGATTCATTGGACTCAAACTGGTTTTCATAAACCTGGTTGGTTTCTTCCTTCTCCAAAGGACTTAACTCTTGTGTTAGGTATTTGTACAGACCTCTTCCCTGAACCAACTTGGTTGGTATAATATCCACATCATATTCGAAGATCTTGGTGATCCAATTGGATGTTTTATCAATTATTTCATGTTCAGTGATATACTCCTGAACATTGGGATGGCCGAAAAGAATGGTGATTATGTTGGCTAATACTAGGTGTCCGAATTTATTTAGGCTCTTAACAATAGCAAAAGCCTATTTCTTGATGAATTTGTACTTGGATTCATATCCTATGAGATTCCTAGAGTAGAATGAGATGGGATGCTCCCCACTATTATCCTCATCCTTCTGAGTGAGCACTGAAGCTATGTTGTACTAGCCACTGTAGATGTAGAGCAAGAAATCCTTGAAGAAGTTTGGGTTAGCTAACACCGGGGCTGCGTAGATGGTTGTGTTTATCCACTCAAAGGATATATTTCCTTTTGCAGTCCATTTGAATATTAGATTCTTTTAAAGCATTGGTGTGCTAGGTCTTGCAATGCTTACAAAATTCGAAATGAACTAGCTAACAAAATTGATCTTTCCTAGGAAAGACAACAACCCTTTTTGGTTGACTGGTAGCTATAACTCCATTATAGATTTCACCCTTTTAGGATATATCGATATTCCTTCTTTTGATACCACAAAACCAAGTAGCTTTCCTTGGGGTACCCCAAAAATACATTTTTTGGGATTTAAAGAAACCCTAAACTGTTGACACTTTTAGAAAACCATCTCCAAATGATCAAAGTGATCTTCCTTTGATTTTTAAAAGACTGTTAGGTCATCCATATATATTAAAATAATTTGATTAATTAAAACTTTGAAAGTGATATCCATTGCTCGTTGAAAATTCACACCAGCATTAGAGAGTCTAAAGGGCATCTTTGAGTATACAAGTGTTCCACACTTAATGACATGAATGTCATTTTATGTTGATCTCTTTCTTTGACATATATCTTGTTATAACCCAAAAAATCATCGAGCAAAGAGAACATTTTTTTATCTACCACAGTTTGTAGAGTCTGCTCCATTAATGGAAAAGGGTAGTGATCTTTTAGTGAGGCTATATTCAAGTCCCTAAAGTCTACACAGAGCCAAATATCACTATGCTTCTTTTGAACTAGCACCAAATTAAACACCTAGGTGGAATGTTTAGTAGGGTATATGATCCTTGATTCAATTAATTTAGTGAGTTTTTGGGCCATCAATGCTTCAACCTTCGGATTGATTGGCCTTTTCTTCTATTGGATGGGTTTTGAACCTTCTACTAAGTCAATAGTGTGTTGAATTATGTCAGGATCGTATCCTCTAAGATTGTCATAGGTCCAAGCTATGACCCTATCGTAATTACAACATAGCCCTTTTAATCTTTCTTTGTCCCTCTGTGGAATGTCCTTTCTGAATTTTAATTTTTTGTCACTTCTGACATCGAGATCTTTATAATCTTTCTCATCCACAGTGAGCCTTTTTTTTCTATTTCTTGCATCCTCATAGTTGAAAATATTTTCAAGAGAGATTAAAGCTTGAGGAATCTTATTGCTTTTTAACTAGATTACTTTCCCTTTAGAAGGCCTAGCTTTGGACTATAAATGGTCAAAATATTTTCTTTATTTCTATAAAAATGGAGTGATATAAACATTGTCCTCAAATACTTATTAGTTTTGATCATTGTCAGGAATTTCTAATCGGATGATGATTTGCACTACATTTTGCTTTGTTGTTGATTCAAAAAATGGTTTAAATTATGAACCGATCAAATTCATTCAATCAACATCATTTTGAGAATGTAGGATAACCTGAATGTTAAAAGCCTCAAAATTATTGATCAGATCCCATATTCTATGTTTATATGACTTCATTCTTATATTTTTGGTAGCTTCCTACCCACAAATTTGGCTCACAATCAACTCTAAATCTCCAAATGCATGTATTCTCTTTACACCCATTTGTTCTGCGAGGAACAAACTAATGGGTGCCAAATGTGTTCAATATTTATGTCCTTTTTCCCTTATTCCATTTCTATTTTTCCTTTCTCATAAGTCCTTGCCATTCATTGAACATTAGGGAAATAAAGAATATTTCATATGTTTTCAAAGAGGAGAGAATGCTTTCGAAATGCTGAAATTGTTGAGGTAATGATGTATTTTGGATGGTTTGCTATAGGAACTAAATGTGAAGAAGGAACTAACTTTGTGAATGACAAATCTTGAAAGGCTTAAGATGGGAAACATGGATTGCATATGATAAAAGCCTACCTCTTTTTTTTGTTTATATCTTGTTTCAAACAAGTTGTTTTGTAAACATTTTGGGCTTGTGGCCTATAGCCAACCCAAGCACTATAATCGTCCAATTTTTTGGCCATCAACCATAACAAGCTACAACACTCTTTCTATTTTTTCTCATGATACTTTGAAAGATTGGACATGTATATATATTTGTGTGTGTGTGTGTGTGCTATGATCTGCAAAATGATGGATAGAATATATAGAATTAAGAAGATTGAAAATATTGTTTCATCCTTGAATGATTGATTAGTTGATTTGTGGCTTGAGTTAGAGTAACTAGTTCTTTTCTACTCACCTCATGAACTAGAGGAAGTGCCCCCTCTGGGGAAGCCTGGTGAGATTGTTTTATGTTTTATTAGCTTAGATATTTTATATTTCATGCAATTCTATTCTTGTCGAATGTATGTGTGTTAGGTGTGTTGTGATTCAGTTTAATTTCTATTCAAGTTTAAATATTACTGACAATACAACCTATTTGATTAATTTGGTACTAAAAGGAATTCTCTGTGGAATGTAATTGTGATCTAAGGAACAAGAAGTGTTTTTTCGTTGTAGGTTAATCATTGTGTTTCACATTTCAGATTATGTTGTGTTTCATTATATAAAGCTTCATGTCGCATTCCATTCACGTTCCATTTCTCTATTGTATTCCATCTTACTACCACACTTCATCTTCATGTCACAATTAAACTTACTATCGCCTACACTCTTTTAGTACATCTTTAGCAACTAAATTCTTTCTTTTACTATTGTAATGGTTGTTTTTAATATCTATATTAAAGAGTGTATATCCTAAGATATTGATTTTATGTTTTTCAAGTTTAATTAAAACTAGATAAATTGGATGAGGTAGGTAGGTAATAATTGAAGAAAGAATTTCATTCATTTATGATCTGAAGAAGTATGCTTTTGAATTCTAGATTGAAAAGTGTGTTTTAAATTCTTAGATGCATCCATCCCCCCTTAGTTCATTAGTTTTAGCCCTTAGGTAGATTTCTGCAACACTGTTCACAAGCTTACGCCCCCAGATTGACACTTAAAGGATAAACTAATGAAACTATTGTGAAATTCTTGAAGATTAGTCCAAACCTATTTGTCAATAAAAGATAGAATTACAATGATAAATTCAGCCCACAGTTTAATCCAATCATTTTGGCACCATTACTAGGGAATGGTGTTAAAGGCCTATCAGCCTAGTGAACTAAGTTAGGATCATTCCGCTAAGGAGAAAGCCTATGTGACAGTCGACCTCATTTGGATAACTACCGAGTATGTGCAGGATCATGATGGGCCAAAAAGTGGTGATATGATGGGTATGTGTAGAGTATGCAGCTGACAACTTTTTCTTTACCCAAAATTGATGAAACAAAAAGGGTTTTCAAAGGAGATTCTAACTTTCCACCAATATAAATTATTCTTTACTTTGAATTTAATAAATAATTATTATTCATTTTCTATTTGAATTATGACTAAAGTCCTGATTGATAGGTTGATTGAAAAACATCTATAGCTTTCAAACAATATCACATTTTTGAATATGAAACATGTGTCACATTCTATGCTTCACATACTATAGGATTAAAAAATGAATTTCATGAAATTTTGACCAAGTTAAGTGGTCATACATATGATTTATTTATATTTTTAAAAATTTGTATTAAAAATTTATAATTAATTATTTACTTGGAAAAAAATTACAAAAAATATGCATCACATCGGGACATGAGTCCTCTACTTATATCTAAAAAATATTATCATTTTTTTGTTGTGGTTAGGGTGGTGAGACACCTACTTATTTTTCCCTAAAATTTAAGTACTACTACATTGAAATTTCAAATTTTCACCAAATAGATTTTTTTAAATAAGCCTAGTAGTTAGAAACTACATTCAATTTGCTACAGATTCTATTCTAACATATTTTTGAAATAATATAGATAACTTATTCAAATTTTTACATCAAGTTTCCTAACTCTGATTTTTCTAAATTTTTTGCCACTTAGGGGCCTATTTTTTCCATGATGATCCTACACATACCCTACCCTTAGTTTTCTCTACTACAAGTCATTTAGGTGCATGAATAATAGTATGTATAGTAGCAGGAGATTTTTTAAGAAGGATAAAAGGATTCATACACAACTTAAAAAATTAGAAAAAAATTAAAAATCATTAGTTAAGGGAGGTAGCTCACAACAAGAAAAGTTGAAAACTAAATTGCAATCCTTAGATTTACCTGAGCCCAATATTGAGAATTGTTTCATAGAGTCTTCTACCATTGAGACAATTCAATGTACTCATCCAATTTCTTTTAAAATATTATGAAGAAAGGTTGAAAAGTTCTTTCAAGAATCTTATGGGCAGGAAGCTAGTCCATTCTCAGAAACCCAGGAGCCATTTAAAACCTAATTTACCCCTTGGTCACTAAACATCATGGATCCCAAAAACAACAAAGACAACATCATCATCATCAACAACAATCATAATAGGGCATTGGCCAACAATAATCTGGTTACCTTTGAGTTTCCAATCACACATCGTGAACAAGATGCCCCTATGAAGAACATTCCTCATTCTGCTTTGCCCATTTTTCATGGTCTTTCAATTAAGGATCCTAATATTTTTTTGTTTTAATTTTATTTGTTGTTCCACAGCTATGATTATCAAAGCAACACGCAAATCTTAAACTATTCCCAGCCACATCAAAGGATGCGGCCCTGTGATGGTTTATGAACCTCAAGAATATCAAAACATGGGAAGTCATGAAGTAATTATTCCTGACCAAGTACTAGGAGTATTGAAAAAAGGAGGTTTGGGATGAAATCTTCCACATGACACAAAAGGAAGATGAGTCCATGGAGAATTACCTCGAATGCTTCATGTTTAGTCTTCAACGATCTCACCAACAAGGGCTAAATGAGGATGCAATTAAAATGTTGTTTCTTAGAGGCATAAGAGATGATATTACTGAAGCATTAAATTTAATAGGTAAAGGGAATATCTCCAAAATGGACTTTAACGATATCTCACTAGTACACAAACAACAATATATGACTAAATAAACTACTAAAAATTGCATATAAATGACTAATTTTAGTCACGTGATTATTAGTGGTTTATTTTTTTGTCATTTATAACACCACCAAATTTATGACTAAACTATTTTAGTCATTTATTTAGTCATTGATTTTTAGTCATTGATTTGTTCATTGATTTTGTCATTGATTTAGTCATTAATTTAGTTGTTAATTTAGTCATTTATTTAATCATGGTAGTGATTTATTTAGTCATATATTTATTCATTACTTTAGTCATTGATTATTGTTAACTGGTCATTTATTTAGTCATATATTTAGTAATTACTTTAGTCATATATTTAGTCATTAATTTAGTCATTACATTAGTCATATATTTAGTCATTAATTTAGTCATATATTTAGTCATATATTTAGTCATTTATTCAGTTATGTATTTAGTCATGTATTTAGTCATTAACTTAGCCATTACTTTAGTCATATATTTAGTCGTTACAAATAGATCTAACTTAATTAATCCTCACAAATTCATGCATATAAACTTCAAGTATCATAGATATTCAAATGTTGAAGAAACACAATCATATTAATCCTCGCTGGTATTCACCTTTCACTTCTCCAGTTTGGAGCTGCAACTTGAAAATAATGTTTCAAAATTTGCACACCAAAAAAGTTCTCAGAAAAGTCATATAATGCATAGGATAAAATTCAAACATTTTATTTTCCTTTTCCAACTATGGCATCCTAAACTTAGGCACTAGATATAATGTTTCCTAGTTATCTCTTACAATTTTTAAAAAGATGAACTCATGTAAGACAACAAACAAATAGACAATATTCAATTAGTGATATACAACTGCCTTATTCCTGAATAGCTGATCAATAGCTTGATTATTGATTGTAAATTTGTAATTGATACACTTGAAAGTGTCATTTCTTATGTGTGAATTAGAGCTTTGGATGAGGATATGAAAATCCATCAAAAGCATATTTGGAAGTAGTTTTTTATCAGATATTGTAGTTGCAAGTTCCACTAATTATAATAAAGATAAATAGTTTTACCTTTTTGCATCAACTTGTTGGTTGTTTTTAATGAGCAACCAGGTTGGTCTCCTATTCTACCTATGGAGTAGCCATCTCTAGTCAAGGGAAACTCGGAGGACCTGGACCAATAGACAAGATTTAGTCAAAGACTGAGATCTTCTGCACTTTAGGCTCTGCAGAACTAGGGTGGGTATACCCACACAATGCCTCAAATAAGACTAGACATTTCTTTTTATAGTAGATGAATCCTGATGCCAAGTATTGAGAACCTCAAATATGGCTAGATTCCTAGTAACACAATACTTGCAGCAACCAGGAGGTAGGGCAAGACATCAAACAAGATTGATTAAATAAAATGATTGATCTTGAGCAAGAAGACTAGAACCCTAAAGACAAATAGCATATATTAGATCAGTGCCATATCCATTGGGCTAGGAGTCACAATAATTTGCAAATAGAAGGAACCATTACTCTGGACATTAAAGTCTTTGCAAGATTAACCTTATTAGTCTCACAACTAGTGATTAGATCTATAAGACTACTTATCAAATCCTCCTATCATACATATGAATCTCTGATATGATTAAAGCATTTAACTTATTCCTTGAATAAGAGCAACAACTAGAACAGATAGTAAAACATTACATTAAAATGATTAAATAAGTGATCCTTGATCAACTTTCATTAACAATCCATACGCACAATACAAAGAAGAGACTTAAAGATCTCAATCTATACATTCAGATTCATACATGTGTCCAAGACCTCACAATTTACAGACTGTAACCCTAAACCTCAAAATCTAGTAAAAACCTGACTCTATGACTTAGTGCTCTTCTCTTCAGATTTTTGTTCTAACTTCTGGCCCCAGACCCCTACAAATATTTTAGAAGTTCCTTTTAAACAGCTCTGGAAACACCATCTAGCTCAAAGCCACATCAGCACCATGTCAAACCCTAATCACCATGTTCTTCAACTACTTCTCTGGCCTCATAAATGTCATTGGTCGGGTTGCAGCAGGAAAGACACTCCCGCATGAAAGAAGCCAGGCAATCGATGTCAAATCTGCCGCCAAATCCGCATGTCCATACTCAAGCCATGTCGTCCTTGTACCAGAGCTGCGTCGCCATGAATGCTGGTTCAGTGGAGCTAGCGACCAACTCTCTGTCACCATGAATGCACCAGGCTTCTGGTGCGAACATAGTAGAAACCCTAACCGTGGCTTAGCTCGAAACTCAACCGTTGATCATCCATGATTAGATCACCGCCTTTAAAATATCCATTAGCCATTGTCATTGAGATGTCATATAGGTTCAAAATGCTTCATCAAAATGTATTTCCTTTATGTGCTTTCCATTTGCTGAGATAGGGGGACACCTCACACCGAAGCAATCCTTTCATTTTGTTCACAATCACTATAGCTTATCACTCTCGGGGAGACCTCCTATAGATGTCATTTCCTTTCCCCGAAAGTCCCATCTCGTTTGTCATGCCGCTACAGCTTAAGGTTTTTCTCACCAAAAAGCACTTTTTATTTGACACTGTCGCAATAGGATCGAACCATTGGGGAGACATCATAGAGATTCTATCGGGTTACACTGAAAGCCACGTACTAAACCCCGTCGACAAGACACACTGAGTTCCTTGAGACACTATAGCGAAGCAACATTAGCCATATCGAAGAACCCTAAAATGCCGGTCGGCATAACAAGCCGACATCGGCAAGACCTTTCAACGAAAGGTATAACCCACACCGAAAGCAAAACACAAAATACCGTCGGCAAGACACAATAGATTCACTATGACATACATCGATGCCTCAAGCCCTTTGCCGATAGAACCCACACTCGATCGCCAAAACAAAACCAGGGTCACATCGACAACCACCTGCAAATAAATTCCAGTCGCTGTGATATATGATAAGTCTTGCCAATAGGCAACTCAAACTTATGCAAGCAAAGAACGCACAACAGGTCAAGGAAAGAATAGGAAACTTATTCTAAAGGGAAGTCACACCGAAGAGTAAAAAAGGGGGGGTGGTAAAAAGGACTTCAGGGAGACCAAGGGGAGTCAGGAAGACCTCACCCTGAACGGCAACCATCACACTGAAAGGAAATCCCGTCAGTGAGACACGAAGGGGTCGAGGAGACATCTCCCCGACATAGTGAACACAGGCCAAGAAGATAAGGCCTCGAGGAGACAAGCAAGGGTCACCAAGAGGTTACCCCGAGAGCCAAAAGTCACGCTAGAGGCAATGTGGGGCCGGTGAAAGCGGTAGCAAGGGGCCGGTGACGAACGAGAGACAAGGCTCAGGGAGGAACTTAAGTGAGACGCGCACCAGCTAGATCAGTCACCAAAGGAAAAGAACAAGTGGCCAGAAAGGAAAAAGAACCCAAAATGATCCTGCCCCCACCTCCACAAAAGGAAAACAAAGCAAACGGAGCCTGGAAAATGACCAATGACCGACGCAGGGCAGAAAGGGAAAGAAACTCCAAGCATGCAGAATCAGAACCAGGACAGATGCATGAAAAGGAATTAGAACTTCAGAATTTGGAAAAGTTCTAGTTCCATTCAAGCATCCATTCTGCCTCTGAAAATACAAAAGAGAAGCCAGGGCAAGAAACAGAGAAAGGGGAACCAAATAAAAAGGCCCAAAAATGGGGAAGAGAAAAACCAAGAAAAACCCTAACACAGGCCGCCCCAACGGGGAGATGAAAACTAGCACGCTGGGATCAACCCTTGTGGGAGCCCATTTAACCCACGTGCCAAAATGAAAC
This sequence comes from Sequoia sempervirens, assembly GCA_007258455.2. Taxonomy (NCBI): domain Eukaryota; kingdom Viridiplantae; phylum Streptophyta; class Pinopsida; order Cupressales; family Cupressaceae; genus Sequoia; species Sequoia sempervirens. Next base: position 133,242,606 of record VDFB02256132.1, on the reverse strand, counting down.
ACACCCCAGATCTAAACTTATATCATGAAAAACAAGGGCACACAACCAGAACCTGAAAGACAACCAAAAAAGGCTCTAACACAACTAATGCAATTATGACAACTTTTAGAGGATCGACAATGCTAGCCTTTATCATATCAACATACTCAGCTACAAGTTGCAACACAACATAAAACTTATTAATTAGACTCAAAATATAAGAAATAAAAAGAAACTTCAAACATTATCAATTTAGTAAAAAAATCATCAATTTCTAAAATCAAAGTAGCCAATGCTTCACTCTATACATCCTCTACTACAATCAAAAGAGGCCTTTATTTCTGTGATAAATGCAATAAGAAATTATATTATTTTTCAAAACTTATCACTATGTACTTATGAACTCAAGATCATTCAAATTGTCAAACTAATCGACATGACTACCTAATTTCTTTCTATCACATACACTTTGGGTATACAAGATCATTGAGAATCCCAATTATTAAACTATGAAATTCAACAACGCAACAAAATTATATCTTAAGTAAAATGTAAATCAAATCAACATTACATGTCTCAGCTTATCAATTGATCTCAAATTGTATATACACCTTTGTCATATAGCTTAAGGGCATCTACAATAGATATGCACAAAATGAATTTGGTGGAAATTCTTTAAAAAATTTCAAGTGAATACAATTCACAGGTGTAAAGCCAAATTCCACAAACTTTGCCAACATCCTCCCTCACTATGCCAAAATGGGAGATTTGAAACAAGATATGAACATCCATCAATGCATAGACAATAGATGGTAGTATCTCTATAAGAAATGTGGTCTATGGATTGCAATATTGCAGGATATGCACAAAATGGATTTGTTGAAAATTATTTAGAAACTTTCAAGAAAATACAATTGGTAGGTGTAAAGCTAGATTCCACAACCTTTGCCAACATAGTCCCTACCTATAATAAAATGGGAGCTTCGGACAGGGTATGTACATCCATCAAAGCATAACAGAAGGTGGATTTCTATTAGATATTATGGCTGGAAATGCTCTTGTAGATATGCATAAAAAATTTGGAAGCATGGGCAAGGCATGTGAACCGTTTGATAGAATTCCTCAAAGAGATGTCATCTCATGGAATGCAATGATTGCAGGTTTTTACAAAAAATTATTTATTGAAAATTCTTTCAAAACTTTCAAATGAATGCAATTGGCAGGTATAAGGCCAATTTTTTGCCAGAACCCTCCCTACCTGTGCCAAAATGGGAGCTTTGGGACGGTCTATGAACATGCACCAAGTCATAATGGTAGGGGAATTTTTGTTAAATGTTATAGTTGGATATGCTCTAGAAGACATATATGCAAGATATTGAATTGTAGACAAAACACCTAAATTGTTTGACAGAATGCCTCAAAGAGATGTCATCTCATGGAATGAAATGATTGATTGTAGAATGTGCACAAAATGGATTTTACAAGGAACCTCTCAAAATATTTGAATTAATGAAGCACTCTAGAAAAACTAGAAAAGGCTCAGAGTTGGAAAATCAATTTCAAAACATTTATTTAAAATAACTAAAGAAAGCAACTGAAATTCAATCAAACTACTTAGAAAATTCCCTTGGGTAAGTATGGTGACATTACAGATTGCTAATTTCAAACACAACAATTTGAAGTTATATATGACAAAGTAAATGAACCTACAATTCTGTGATGATACCATGCAATGGCTAAACCATCTTTCACTATCATAGGTTCCAAAATGTTCTCCATGTTAGACCATAATATAGTCAAATTAAAATCTATATTCAAGTTATAAATGTATTTATTCCTAGAGCTTTTCACAACAGACAACTATTAGATTGATACTAGTTGTGTTTGCACATGACATTTTTTGTGTGCAATAGATGAATAAGTCAGTTTAAAACCAAAAAATTACAAGTGTGACCTTTTTTCCCCATTATATTGGGACTTAGGGCTAATAAAAAAAATCTAAAATGTGTTGATAATAATCAAATTGCTTACCTTACCCTCTAAATCCCTTTCAAAAGATGACATTACAGTTCCCTTAATGAACTGGACACCTTTACTCCTATAGTAGTCCTCGTAGAAAGTTGCTAACTCTGATGTAAATAACTGGGCCACTAAAATCATGGCCCTAAAGAAGGTGAATCTCTAGTATTTATTAAAAATAAAACAATTGTAAGCATTATTCTATCACCATCATTTCACTATGTTATAAACCAAAATGTACTGATGAATAGTGAATCAGTAAGCATTAAAAATGGGAATCATAAATAATGATAAATACTTTGTGATTGTCAAGAATCATCAGCATGTGGTATTTTACAATAATATGAAGATGAAAAATAGAACTATATATATACAAGATTGATATGAAAGAAAGCTTGCTTCAGTGTTTCTTTGGAAATACCATTGTTACATGCATATAAAATGGAGAAAGATGAAACTAAGTATATAGAAGATGGATAGGACAGAAAGAAAGCTTACTTAAGTGTTCCTATGGAAACACCATTGTTACATGTATTTTATTGGTAACTAATATTGTAGCACATTCCATGCCTATGTATCCACCACCAATTATAGTAGCCTCGACACCAATGCATGAGGAAATAACATTCACAAGTTTGGTTGCATCATTTAAATCTTGCAAATAGCATATATTTTTAGCATCTGATCCATTTACTCCAAATTCCTCAAGCTTCAAAACCTAGATGAAAACATCAATTGACATTCAAGAAGAACTTAATCAGCTCAACAATCAAGCTCATTACCTCATCATTCCCATTTGGGTGTCTTTGAAACCAATTGACATTCAAAACCTACAACATCAACAATCATAATCAACAACTCAACCAATCAAAACCAAGCATAAGCTAAGTAAATTAACAACTTGGTCAATCAACTTTTTGATAGTCCAAATACATTTTTGTATACCAAAACTATATGTAGTGCAAAACTATCAAACAATACAAATGAATAAAGCATAAACTAAGCAATCCTTTTGCTAAAGTCAAAGGCACAAGGGTATTATGTACATAACCTTTGAACAAACATTTTATAAGCATTTTATTTAACTTAATAGACACAAACCTAGACATACATATAATCTCGTTGAACCACAAAACTTTGGAGCTCAATACCATCTCATGGCTACATAATCCTGCACATAAAAATATCTCTTTTAGAAGTGTAACAAATTGAATTACTCTCAGTGTTACAAAAAATATTGTCAAAGATGTCTATTTATTTATTATAGACCATCCAAAAAACTAAAGTTGAGGTATCATTGAAGGAAACCCTAGCAAGACCAAAAACACAGATCTTAAGATTACAATATGAATTGGCTAATACATTCTTAGGCTTGAGATCCTGATGAAAGACATTTGCTACATAAGAAAGAATAGATTGTAATATATTCCCATCCCAAAAGCACAAAATAAATACAACATAAACTCACTATCAACAAAAATATTGCTTTTACAACATAGAGCATGAATAGATTAATACCAGACAGATAAAACAAGATACAAACATATACTACCATCAAAATTAGAATTTTGAGATTATTTCTATAGGTTTTCACTTTTGAAACATATATCTGGAACCAAATGTGTTATCCATCCAAATTATTTTAATCATCAGCACAATATACTACCATTTGTAGTAAAATAAAACAATAATTGAATGAACCATTGGGAATTATTATGGAATTCAAGAGTATTCTAATAGATTATAGTGGTAATAAGAATTTTTAATTGTCCCAACACAACTATGTTAATGTTCATCTCATTGTATATTAATACTGACCAGTACCACAAAATTTTCAAAAGAACAATTACCTTGTATGCAAGAAACTTTGAAATGACAAATTGTAAAAATTGTCTGTTAGCTCCCTCCAAAGCATCCATTTGTACAAAAATACAATAATGATTAGTTATCAAGTCTAAAAAGTTATTCAAGTGCTTAATAATTTCTTAGTTCCACAAATAATATGCATTGCCATTTTCTAATGCTTGGTTTAAGCTAAAATCCTTCATGTAGAAAGATCTCATTATATTATATGTGAACAATACATTGTTTGCTCCCTACTTACTTCAGTGCCTATTCTTTCTACTAAATTTGAGAAGACTCTAAAATCCATGTATCTTCAAGAAAATTTGCCAATGTATTCACTACAATAGCTTTAGTCTTGTGTTGAGCCACTAACCTCATCAAATCACCTTCCTGCACCCATACTACCATTTGGATTAAAATTTAGAGTTTACCAATGTTCATGAACCAATGCAATTGTCATACTCCTCATTGCCTCACTAAACTGTGTTAAATGGTCATGCATTATCTTAGTTTTGAATATTTTATCTATTAGTGTGAATCCACATAATGGAGTCCACAAAGTGGCGAGCTGCAACCTGAAAATAATGTTTAGATGAGGGTTTTAGAGAATTTTTTTAAATGAAAATTATGGCCAAGATCCTAATACTCAACACATTTAATCAGTGAGACCCTAGAATGGTAGGTCACACGAACATCGACCCATTGTTGGAACCACCACCCGAGTCCCACCAACAGGCATGAACTCCACCGACGACATGTCACATCTCGAACTCTAATGTTGCTTTATTTTGGCTTTGTGTCAATTTGACATATGGTTGAGTGTGTGTGGTACAGTAAATAATAAATAATATGGTGTTTTTGGTGTGATGAAATATGAAAATGTTTGCTTTAATTTTTAAAATTTGAAAAGAATTTAAAATGGTTTACTATGAAATAGAAGAAAAATAGAATAATAATATTTAAATTAATGCATCATATTATTTTGAGTTGCGAAGAAGAATAGTAATATTTGAATTAATGCATTACATTGCTTTGTTTTGGATTTTTATCTAGATCTACTAATCTAATAATGGGTGTCTAAGTGCACTTGAGCTAAAGGTGGTCGAAGACCAAGGGTGTGATTAAGGAGAGGAGTTTAGCTTCATGGCAGGGTAAAGTAGGAATGGTTCTCTCAATCACACACAAAACACCTAGAATCATGTAGATGCATTTAGGATTAAATTAGATTGACTATTTTATTGTTTGCAAAATTTTATATAGTTTAATTAAATTAATTAAGTAATGAAATAAAAAGCATAATAAAATACAAGAATTAATTTTAATTATAATTTAATTATAGATTTTGTTTTATAGTAAATGATTATGCTTGCTTAATTAAATAATTATTCTATTTTCAAATCGAATGTTACTTCTTTCGAATAAATATTTATTTTACAATTAAATATTTATTTATTCCTCATTAAGAGTAAATATTTATTTTTGCAAGTTAGAAATAGCATTATCTAACTGTTTATGGGAGATAAGCACTTGGTTGCAATGGAATTTCTTTTATTAATTATCAAAACAAATATATTTTATTTTCTTTAATTTTTTAATCTTTTCAAGATTAGGTTTTGAAAACCAAAAAGAACACTTTAAAAGAGAAAAAGGATTAATGAGAAGACACAACTGTTGGTTATTCTTCTTGAATTGTTCTGTAAAATAACTAAAAAATGGCTGCCAAATATAAGTTTAGATGCTAGTAGATTAAGATTATAGGGGAAAAAGGAGAGAAGAGGAAGAATATCTAGAAAATGAATTGCAAGAAAGAGAGAAGAGGTGGTAGAAAGAGCATCCTCAACTGAAGGAAAATTATCCAAGTTTTTAAAATCTCTTCTATTGTTTTTAAACTCCAAAATGTGAGAAAGATTTTATGTATTGTTCTAGGATTTAATTTGTTTGAAACCTATTGTGAAAAACCTCTATATTTGAAGGGTTTGATGTGTGAAATTTATTGGTGAAATCCCTTATATATTTATACATAATTTTGGCAACCCCTCAGCATTGAATATTTATTCCTAGAATTGGGGTTTTTCTATGTGATTTTTAGATTGAAATCTTGGTATAGATTGTCCAGATTATTATATATATATATATGATCATCCAATAAATGCTTTAAAATTTATATATGTATGATAGATTGAAACTAAATCGCAATCCATTGAATTTACTGTGTTGTTTTTGATTTATAGATTTTGATGTTATAAGTTAAGGACAGGGAGGGGCTTTCCCAGCCATGCCTTTCCCCATTGGGGAAGGGCTTCTCTTTGGATGGCATCCATAGGCTGCAGCTTGTGGAGGGGGTGTTGCCCACCACAAAGCAGTGCCTCCCCCAAAGGGAAGGCAGTAGTCTTACACCCTTTGCATAACAAATGAAACCTATAGGTTTCCAATGTTAAAATTGCTATGTCAAATTCTATATATATATATAAGCCTTCTATTATGTGTTGTTATTTAAATATATACATCGATATATATATATATATATATATATATATATATATATATATATATATATAGTCTCATAAATATAGTAACAAAGAATATAGTTTATGTGCCAACAAGTTTGGACTTCTGATTTAAATGGTTAAAAATAATGAAACCATACTTTAACCATTGCTAAGTAAATATACATATATACATAATCAGATGTGCACATATAATTATTTAATTTTTAGTTTTTTTTACTTGAGAATAATCCAGATCAAAAATTTGTAACAATTAGAAAAGAAACTGGTTGGAAATGACTAATAATTTTTGTTTTAAATTGATAAATTTTGTATTAGAGGAGGTACTTTTTCAAATTTATGTATAAGTATGTAAAATGTTGAATGGAGTATGTTTTTATTTCAAATTTATATCAATTTGTTAATTAGACAAAATCTTTCAAATGGAGATAGAATGTTAGATATCTTGCATGTACATGAAAATGAGCACATGGCATAAACTTGCTTTTATTCATTGAGGCATAGTTGATTTGAACAAAATGCATAGTGAAAATGAAAAATTAGTTGTGAGTTGTATATTATAGCATAGTGTGCTTATAGAAATCTATTTAAGAATTTGACAGTGAAATATGTTTTATGATTGAGTGCCTGTAGGCATAAGTGGTTTTTTTTTAAAATGAATGAAATTCTCTATGGGAAATGCATTATTTATTTTCATCATGAGAAACTTTTGGGACATGATGCCAAATGTGGGCACAAAAATATGGTAGTTTAGCCTTCTCATAAACTACCATTTTATGTTTTCATGCTTGGCCAAGCAAATGTACCATTGAAATAGATGGATTAATTAAAAAGCCTATAATTTGTATATGTCTCTGCCACATCCTGAATGCAATAAATATGTTTTTCTAGTATAGGAATGCATATAGGCATTAAGCATGCATCAAGAGTTCCCTCCTGCTTTATTGTTCTAGGTTGTTATGCTCCTCATCCATGACATGGGTTTTCTTCAAGTTAGGAAGAACCCGAGGAAGTCATGTACTTCATGGTTGGGCAGAAAAGGCACCTCAATCACACTCTTTGCCTCAGCTTGCAAAAGACTAGTGGTGTCAAGGCGGTTGAGGATCAGAGTATATTTATGCTATGCATGTACTCATGTATTACTTTGTATGGCTTACATATCCCAATTGTAAATGTAACTTTACTTTGAAATGTATTGATGTAACATTGTAACATATGTGTTGATGGAAACTTATTGATGTAACATTGAAATAGATGTATTGATCAAAACTCATTGATGTAACATTAGAATAGATGTTTTGATGTAAGATTATTGTTCAAACATTGGCATGGATGTATTGTATTGTATCATGATACATGAAACCAATTTCATTATTGTACTTTTCTTTGGAGCTCTTATGGATAATTCATGTTATATGTTTGGTTATCTTTTATTTTACTTGGAAAGTGTAAAATTTTTTGGAAACACTTGTTTGCATGTGAGATTCTTTTTCAATCATTACATTTTGGTATCAAAGCATCTAGGTTAAACTCTAGGACCTAAGCCTGATTACACTTAATGTTATGATTTCTAGAGTAACTCATGGATTTTAGAACTTATCAATAAGGAGGTGGATCCTGTAGTGATACAAATGACAAGTTGGATCAGATCCTAGCTGTGTTGAGCCGACAGGAGGCCATGATTGATAGCCTAGAACAAGAAAGGTGAGTAGGTCGGAAAGGGCTGAATTCTAATGGAAATGAAGGAAATACAAATGTAGAACAACTTGAGACTAAAGGAAATTTAAGTAAGGTGGTTGAGGAGTTGGGAAAGGACCTCAAGAAGGTCACCCTACCAAAATTTGATGGAAAAAAATTGGTAGACAGGGCAGACACATGGGTGATTCAAATGGAGAAGTATTTTGCTTTGTGAAATATATCTAATGAGACCAAGACTAAATGGGGATATATCAACTCACCAGTGAAGCTGCCACATGGTGGGAGAACGAAAAAGTAGATTTATTTTTTTTGCATGGGAAAGTGACATGGGAACTGTAGACATCCAAATTTGACCACTTCCATATGGTCAAAATCGTCTATTCTATTCATCTATTTTGTCAATATTAATTAAATGAATTATTCAATTAATATTTCATCTTTCTACCTAAAGTATTTAATTTTATAATTAAATACTTTACCTTACACCTTTTCTTCTCTAAATTAAATAAACATGTCCATTTATTTAATTTAGTCATTTGACCTTTTTAAATCAATTTTTAAATTCTTCCTTTTTCTCTCTGCTTGTCACATCCTCCATAATCCTCTTCTAATATGGATTAATTTAATTAATTCATGATTAGGATGTGCACACCTTGAATCAGGGATTAATGTCACATCCTCCAAATTTTCACTCTTGCTTCTAATCCCTTATTAATTTCCTTAACCATGTATTTGCACAGCCTTAATCTAATTTGCTTACCACATTGAGCATACCTTTTTGGTCAACCTTTACATGTTCCATATTTAGCATTGACCCTCTTTCCCATGTGAATTTTTAATTCACATTTATTCACCCAAGACTCCTCTCTTCCCCATGTGAATTTTTAATTCACATTTGTCCTTCCAAGGCTCTCCTTATCCCCATGCAAGTTCTAGAACCTTTTGACTTATCACATCACTCACATGTGTCTAAGTCTTCTAGAACCTTTGACTTGTCACATCACTCACATGTGTCAAAATCCCACCTTTTTGGGAACCTTGGGGTATGTGTAGGATCATGATGGGCCAAAAAGTGGCAATATGATGGAATGTGGCTGACGACTATTTTTTTACCCAAAATTGATGAAATGAAAAGGGTTTTCAAAGGAGATTCTCATCTTTCCATTGATATAAATATTCCTTTACTTTGAATTTAATAAGTAATTATTATTCATTTTCTATTCAAATTACGACTAAAGTCCTGATTGATAGGTTGATTGAAAAATATCTATAGATTTCAAATGATATCACATTTTTTGAATCCAAAACATGCATCACATTCTATGCTTTGTATACTATAGGATTTAAAAAAGAAAATTGAATTTCATGAAGTTTTGACCAAGTTAAGGTGGTCAGACATACGATTTTTTATATTTTTTAAAAGTTGTAATAAAATATTCATAATTAATTATTTACTTGGAAAAAAATTACAAAAAAATATGCATCACATTGGTGCATGAGTCTACTTATATCAAAAATATTATAAAAAAATATTATTATTTTATTGTGGTTAGGGTGGTCAGACAGACACCTACTTATTTTTTCCCTGAAATTTAAGTACCACTGCATTGAAATTTCAAATTTTCACCAAATAGATTTTTTTTTTAAACAAAGTTAGTAGTTTAGAAACTACATTCAATTTTCTACAGATTTTATTCTTACATATTTTTGAAATAATATAGATAACTTATTCAAAGTTTTACGTCAAGTTGCCTAACTCTGATTTTTCTGAATTTTTTGCCACTTAAGGGCCTATTTTTTCCATGATGATCCTGCACATACCCCTTGTCTTATCCATTAAATTCTCCCAATCATGTGAATTTTTAATTCACATTTATTTTCCCAACTACTTTTCTATTCCCCATGGAGATTTTTGAGGAATTCTAAAATTTCTCAAGTGTCACTTTCATTCTCACTTGGGAACAAGAAGTTACTTAAGGAAATCTTCTCATCTCCCAAGGTACTTTCAAAGTACTTGTCCTTCCTCCATATCATTTGTCCTTATTCCACCTCACTTACACCTCATCACATCCTTGGCCACTTCACCCTCCACATTTCAAGATGTGAGGGCTTATGAGTCCTCAACTCACCATATCCCTTCATCTTGGCCATGGTGGCACAATCTTGACCATTGAATTCTCTAGAGAATTCAAATTCTTTGATAAATACCCCCTCTTCTAATGCATTTGCAGAACTCAGTCATTTTTCTACCTTATGCTACCAAATTATCAAGCCATTTTATAGCATTATTCCTTGCATTAGCATCCAAGTTCAAGTGCATTTTCCATTATAGTTTCTTCAAGTCTTCATTATCTTCCCCACCCTTCATTTCTCAGCCATCCAAGGAGCACACAAATCAACCATGTCAAGGGCCAACCAAGGGGATCGACACACAAAAGGTATAATCAGTAGCTTTGTTATCTTTCTTTTTTGTTTTCTTCCTTAGGCTAATAATTTGAGGAGATCTTGTGTTTTACTTTTCATTCTAGTTTAGTTAGTTTGCATACTTAGATTAGGATAAAAACACCAACATCACATTTTTGGCATGCCTGGTAGGACCCACAAATGGGTTCCATCATTTTATGTTTCTTGTTGTTTAAGTTGTTTGTGGGTTCAGGTTGCAGAGGGGCGAACCTACCCAGGAGGGGAAAACCTACCCTTGTAGAGGGGCGAACCTACCCAGGAGGGGTGAACCTACCCCTGTAGAAGGGAAAACCTACCCAAAAACTTAGCTCTTTGTAAATTTGTTTTCTGACTGTTTGTTGCAGAAGGGCGAACCTACCCAAAAACTTAGCTTTATGTAAATCTGTCTTCTGAGTATTTGTTATAGAGGGGAAAACTTGCCAAGGTGGGGTGAACCTGTCCCTGCAAAAAGGGTGAACTTGCCCAAAAAATTGAGTTTTCTATAAGTCTGTTTGCTAACTGTCTGTTGTACAGGGGAAAACCTGTCGTAAACAGAGCTCTTTGGGAGGTAAAACATTCATTTTAGCTTCATTTTTACTTCATATTTTTTATCATTTTCAAATTCTAACCCCATAATATCATCTACTTGTGAGTGTATTTGTGTTTTTTTAACATTATGCAACTTATTTCGTAATTGATGAAGAACAGCTCGGACAAAACAACTAATATTTTCTTGCAAAGCAATCTGTTTATTTAGTTGTTTAATGTTTTCCTTCTTATTTTTATAGATTAATCTAGGCACGTAGTTTAACTAGGGGGGAGTAAAGTTTATTATTTGTTGTATCTGTAACTCTTTTTGTGTCACCCAAGGGGGCATTATTTCATTCACGATTTCCCCTTGCACTTCATGTGAGCCTGGTGAGTAGCCAAAAATAATTAGTGCCTTCTTTCTAGAGAGACTTGCTTGGGGATTTCATCACCCCAAGGGATGATCCCAACCACACATACTGGTGGGGTATAGAAACAGGGGAGAGCAAAAGTTGTATCCCAATCTAGTCACCTCATGTCTAGCAGAGTGTTGAAACTAGGGTGATACCTAGATAGACGTGAAGAGTTGGTCTGAGCCCTTTAGTATCTGCTAGGGTTCCCGACTCACGCTTGTGATGGGCTCGTGTTCATGGTTGTGCCTCATGTACTAAGAGTATATCAAGGACTCCCTAGAAGCCTTGTGCATCCTAGATTAAGGACTGTGTTGGCCATACCCTTAACACTAATCATAGGATTGTGTTGTTTGAAGTGTCTTCTTGTGGAAAACCAGTAAAATTTTTGGCTAGTCATCCTTATTGCTTGTTGTTTGTTATATTTTAAGTCCTTTCCATAGTGTTTCTATCCAAGTCAAGTTCCAGTTTCTTGCAGAAGGGTGAACTACCCTACAGAAGGGCGAACCTACCCCCCAAATTGTCAATTTCACCCTGTTCATTCATTTTGACCCTCCATTCATCCATCTTAATCATTTGTTCACCCATTCTGGTAATCCGTTCACCCATTCTGAACATCTGCTCATCCCTTCCAAACTTTCGTTCATTCATTCCAAACATTTGTTTCCTATTCCAATTGCCCATTTCACTGTTCAGGGAACTCGTTTTATTGTTTAGAGATCTCGTTTCAAAATTTGGGGAACTCATTTTATTGTTTAGAGATCTCAGTTCACCATTAGGGGAACTCATTTTATTGTTTAGACATCTTGTTTCACCATTTAGGGAACCCGTTTCATTGCCTAGGGATCTCATTTCACAATTCGAAAGACTTATTCCATTTTCTAGTGAACTCGTTTCACCATTTGTTAGGCTCATTTTTCTGATTTAAACAAAAACCAGTTGGGAACCTAAAGCCTTGTCATTTGTTGTGATCTAAGCACTTTCATTCTCTTTCGTCCAATTGCAATTCATCCTTTAGTCCATTTGCATTTTCCAAAAGATCAATTAGTCATCACCCCCATCATCATTCACCATCTTTCTTTTGATCCAAATCCCCTAAGCCTTGTTTTAAAGGTTATAATCCGAATTGACCTAGGCATCTGAATCTGATCGTCATCTTACACATCAATCATTTTTTTTTGTCCCAATCAATCCCGTGAGGGGGATTCGGTGCTCTAAGTCATCATTCTCAGCCCAATCAATCCATTTCTATATTGAGGTGGATTCGGTGCCATGATCTTCTATCCATCCTTCAATTCGATCGACCAACTCTTTACGTCACCTAGGGTGATTTCTAAACAAGGTCTAGAATCCCTTACATCATCCACCATCTAATCTTGTCAATCATTTCATTGAATGATCCTAATCTATCATCAATCAATCTTATCCAATCATCAATCAATCCTATCCAATCATCCAATCACCAATCTTATCCAATCATCACATCAATCCTTATCCAATTATCCAAATCTTAATCCTATCCAATCATCAATCTTATCCAATCATCCAAATAAAAAATTATCTAATCATCCGACCTCATCATCCCATCAATCAATCATTTATCCAATCCAATCAATATTCTAATTGTCATCCTTGCATCTCAGTCCACCCAGTATTTTTGCATTTTCATGCCCTCTCAGACTAGATCACAAACCAGAAAGCAAATGGCACAACAAGGTCAAAGTTGCCAGTTGAACATCTCCCAAGATCCCAACAATGGTGCAAACACCTCCCAAGATTCCAACAACAATGCAAACACTTCCCAAAATCCCAATAATGGTGTGAACGCCTCTCAAGATCCTAACAATAGTGTGAACATCCCCCAAGACCCTTTTAATGGTACTTCATCACAATATGATACCAATGGTCAAAACACTTCACTACCTAGTGATGAAAACATGATCAATCATCCTGAAGTTACCGTAGATGAATACCTAAGCAATCCTACTAACATTCAGATGATAGATCACCTCCTTGATGAATGTGAGGATAAGATCCTCACTACTTTACTCATGAAAGGAGTGAAACTGCCATATGGCTTTGACATGTTACAATATACCCACACCCAGCCTCCACCAGTACATCAAGTCTCACAAAATGTTCCTAGAAATTCCTATGTTACTGAGGGTACACCCATAGATAATTGGTATCATCTTGAGTTTGGGAATGTTGTGATACATCAAGTTGCAAATTATCCTCACATTCCATCTGCTGCCCCTACCGCACCATCTGATCCTTATGATCCCTATCCCTATGGCATGTTACAAAGCATCCCATCTGCTCGACCATTCCTCCTTAGTATCTGGGTCAACCACCTGTCAACACTGGGGGAAACCCCTTTCTCTCATTGATGCCACCACTAGGACCTTTTCCCATAGGAAATATCCTATCACCCCTTCAAGGTAATAATCCTCATCAATCCATTGCTTTGCAAGCACCGCCATAACATGTAGCTATCTCCTCATAAGCACCACCACAACATACTGCTACTATTTCAGTTCCCATACAACATCATCAACAACCACCACAACAAAACATACCACAATAGAATGTTCCAAACCTATAGAAACATATTGTCGCCCATATACAACCTCCTCATCATACAACACAAACTACATCACACCCTCAACAACCACCCCATGGTACTTCTATAGCCATCCCACAACAACAACACATCCCATCTCATCCACCTCATCAACAATCACATACCCACAATCCCACACAAGCACAACATAACCCTCTTGTGCAGTATCTCTACCATCCATCCAATTCATACACTACTTATACTAATCCAAACATCCATGTGACTGCTCAGAATCTACCATAGATGCAATCCCCTCCTTACACAAACCCCCTGCAATCACACACCAATCAATATTAGAAGTATTCTAATCCATAATGGCCTCCACATGTCACACAACAACCCAATGTCACATATAATCACCAAACCCATCACTATTATAATTAGCAACAACCTTTATCTCAACAAGCTGCCTCATCCACGTCCTATGTGCAACAACAACCACCTCATCAACAGGGTGCTAAATCTACCTCTTATTATCAGCAACAACCACCTTATCAATAAGGGGCCTCCACATACTACCAAGCTCCACATAATACCCCATCTGCTTCATATTATCAACAACTGCCACCTCAACAACAAGCACCCTCCACCTCTTATTACCAAAATCTGTCATCATCATATTAGCCTTACGCTAATCAATATCAACCTACATCCTCATATGATCCATATGCATTACATTATCAATATCCACTTAATCTGTCCAATCCAACTCCACCCATCAATAAAGATCTAGAGGAACTCAAAGATGCATTGAATTTATCTACAAGAAGGAACATTAGAGAAATCCTTCAAATTTGAGGAAATTTTCCCATATTCATTTGACTCCTCGATTTCACTTATCCCCTTCCCAAAACACTTTGAGATACCCAATTTTAAAAAATATACAAGAACCAAAGATCCAAAGGCCCATCTACAAGAGTTCTATGCACAATGTCAAGATGTTCAACATAATGACAATTATCTCTTGTATATGTTCCCTAGAAGCTTAGGAGGACCAACCTTAGATTGGTTCATGGGTCTCAAGAAGGGGACAATTTCTTCATTCATTGATCTTTATGAACATTTTTTCAAAGAGTTATCCTTTAACTTGGAGAAATACATTGACACTCTAGACCTCTTGAAGGAAAAACAATATGATGGAGAAACTTTCACTAAATACCTGCAAAGGTGGTGCGTTGTCGCTAGCCTTATGAAATCCCCTCCTAGTGAAAAATAAATGGTCACTCTTTTTGTGGATAATTCCCATCCTGAACTAGCACATGCTCTTAATATTCATTGTGTTACTACCTTCGCAGAGGTTATCGAAAAAGGCCCCATCACTGAGAGAGCACTTGTTGCAAAAGGGAAAATTAAACCATATAACTCGAATATCGACAAGTCATCTAGTAACAAATCCCATTACTGGAATAAAAAGAAGAATACAGTCAACGATAGCATCACTAACACTAAACATGTTCAAGTGACCAATACCTCCTAGGGACAACAACCATCCATGCCCAATGCCATATCCATGCAAAAAGGGGCACCTCCCCCCCCCCAACAATCCAATCAAGGGAACAGTAAATGCCAATACACCCAGGAGAACCCTTAAGTGTCGTCTTCCACATATTGTTGTAGGTCAATTACCCAATTACATATCCTATGACCAAGCCACTTGATGAATCTAAGCCTAAACTAGCCTAGTTTAAACATAACGAACATTGTGAATTTCACAAGATTAAAGGGCATACCCTAAATAAATTTTAGAGTCTGAAAACATACATCCAAGACCTTACAGATTGAAGAGATATTCATGTGGATGCCAACTAGACTTCATCATCCAATGCTCAATTATAGATATATCAAAACACTTTCCATAAGCATAACCAAGATCCTAGCACATCTAACACAAACCTAGGACCTTACAATAACAACAATCAGAATAACAACACCAACAACATCAGTTACAAAAATGTGCCACTTAACTATGAGGGTCTCATCATGCACATCGAACAAGCAGAACCATGTGTGTCTATGATACATATCAAAGGCAAAGAGCCTCAATGTGTTGTTACCACTAGCCACACCCACATTATTATCCCTGGAGATGTAGCACCAACCCCATCACCTCCTGTGAGCTCTCAGTATAACATCCTTGACCATCTAGGAAAGACCACAACACAAATATCTATCTTAGATTTGCAAAAGTCTTCCCCTATATACCAAGAAATATTGACAAAAGCTTTACCAGATGCTCGCATTCCTGATAACATTGACCCCACACAATTTCAAGCCCTAGTTGGACATCTGTCATCAACCTACCAACTAGGTTTCAATCAAAACGACATGCCTACCATCACCACTAACCATAATTGACACCTTCATATAGAGGTTCTCGTCACCCGACATAAAGTAAAGAGGGTCTTGATAGCTAATGGCTCTACTCTCAATCTATGTACATTAAAATTCATAAAGTAGGTAGGATATACCCATGATGATTTAAGCAAGCAGATCATCACTATAAAGGCTTATGATAATGCAGAAAGGGATTTCGAAGGGGTGATTGAGCTTCCAATACAAGTTGGCCCAGTTATACAATACACTACTTGTCATGTCCTTGATCCAGATCTTCCCTACAATCTTCTTCTCAACAAACCATGGATCCACGCCATGCAATCTATCCCATCCACCTATCATCAATGCTTAAAATTCCCATATAATGGAATGGAAGTTACAATACAAGCTGATCCTCAACCCTTTGAATATTAGCATTCACTTGAAGCTTCATTCCCCTATTCCCATTACTATCTATGAGTGGAAATGGGTCCACCACCAACATCCTCATCCAATCCATCATCTAATCCATCACCTACCACCTCATCTGCTCCATCCTCTACCTCTAATTCCACTATCACCAAGGTTCAGATCATTGACAAGGGATATGGTGAGTGTGAGTTGCATACTGCTTTGAACGTGGCAACCATGCCACCCTCACCACACACATATGGTCAACCCTTCTGAGTTTACACTAAAGGAATAATAAAAGACAGTCACCTTGAGCTCTAAAAATGTGGGAAGTGACACTTATGTATCTCCCGTATTACCACAATATACGCCTCAAGACAATATAAGTCATTGGATATATTGTGAAGAACTTGAACCTAACCCCCCTTTAAAGGAATATTTCAAGAGATGTATCCTTGGCCCTCTAAGTCTATTGAGAAACACAATTATCAAGGGGGAGGTCTTTGTCCAGAAGAGCTAGGAAGAAATTAGTTGATCAAAACTTCTGTACATCCAAAGAATTTAGGCTTAGGCTATGGAAAAAAGAAAAAGGGTCCTACAACATCGACTAGTACCTCTAACAATGTCAGTGCAAGTGATGGCCTTCCTAGAAGCTATACCAAAAGAAGAATGTATCATACATGTGTACGATGATGTAGATCATGTAGACCTTTCTCCATGTTCGAATGACTATCTGTTTGCACCATTAGCCTTTCCCTTCACCATCTCGAACTCATTGATTGGGACCAACGTGACAACACACCTACCAAATCACTTACCTCAATGGATACCTATGTACACCTCAATGGATTGGGGGAAGATCAATGCCCTAGTTGCAAAAATAAGAAAAAGAAAATTCCAAAGGGGTCACCTAGTGAAAACCTCCTTGAGGCACTTCTTGACCTAGAAAATTT
>VDFB02256132.1:133210368-133224778 GCA_007258455.2 Sequoia sempervirens | reverse complement strand
TTCGTTGACAATGAGTGCTCATTTGATATGGAGTCTCACGAAATGGATGTGGATGACCAAAGGCATGTTTTCGGTACATATCACTAGCAAGTTATCTATGATGAAGATGATGATAGTGATAATGAGGTATACACATTGGAAGCAACTGAAAATGATGTGTTCTTGAGAATACCTTCAGATGAATATATTGTAAGGTATATAGTTTCCTTGGATGATCAAGCCAGAAGCTCATATAATCTAAGAAATAGAATAGTTGGTGGTGATCAGGGTAGTCTTGTTGGTCTCTTCATCAAGGAGAAAAATGTGAAATCCAAAGAGGAGAAGCCTAATGGTAAAACATAAGTAGTCAAAGCTAAGGAAAGCAAGGGAGATAAGATTTGGGATAAGAAAGTTGATAAACCAAAAGTAGATGCATAGCTTAAATCCCCTATCATGAATCTACAAAGGTACAAAAGTAAAACTCTAAAGGAGCAAGAAAAGATGCCAAGCTCAAGGATGAAGCAACAAAGAATCAACAAAAGGAGAGTGGTATAGAACAAGATATGATCCCAACTGAATTACCAAAATATAATCCTATTGATATGTTTTAATTGCTTAGCCAAGTAAATTTTTTTGTTCCTTTACTTGAAATGATGAGAATTGATGAACACAAACAAAAGGCAATGGCCCTTATCAATGGTGCTATTATAGCCTAATCTAAATTAGTGGTGTCCACTCTACCGAAAGTGAGTGAGAAGGAAAATCAAGATAAAGAAGTTGAGGGAGTGATTATTAAGATCCCTCATATTTTTCTAGGAAATTTAGTCACAACCTGTCTTGGAAAAAGAGACCCATTCTTCCTCACATTGATTGTTGAGGAAAATTTTCTTAAAAATTGTATTATTGATTCTAGAGTATCAAATAACATAATTCCAACCAAGATCATGGAGGAATTGAGACAAAAATTTTACAGTACCCATGAAAAGTGTTATGCTATGGATTCAAGGGAAGTCCTTGTGATTGGTGTGATTAATGAGCTTCCTTATAGGTTAGCAGCTTATCTAGGGAAATAATTCAAGATGAGTGTGGTGTTGGTAGATATCCCACCCAATTATGGAATGCTATTATCTAGGAAGTGAAGTGCTTCCATGAGAGGTAGCATGCAGTGTGACATTTATTATGCTACCTTCCCCATTGATGGTAAGGATGTCTAAGTGGTTAGGAATCCCAAAGTGCCACATATTTTGGAGCATGCTCTTGAAGATGATACAATTCTATTTATACATTGATATTAATGATTTTAAATTTTAAGAGTTGCCAAGAGAATGTGGTAGGCTCCTTGCACCAATTGACCATGAAGTTGTAAGACTATCTGATAAGGATGGACTCTGGAAGATTTACTTTGATGGTGCAAGCTCTAAAGATGGGTCTAGTGTAGGAATATTGTTGGTATCACCTTGTGGAAATACATACAATTTTTATTTCACTTTACCTTTTGTATGCACAAAAAATGTAGTAGAGTATGAAGCCTTGCTACTAGGACTAAGGTTGGCTGAAAAAAAATGGGATAGAAAATTTAATGGTAATTGGTGATTCTGAGTTCGTGATATCACAAGGTCAAGATAAACACACAAGAATAATAGTTTGGAACAATACATAAATGTTGTCTAGGATTCCATTGAACAAATTGATGCCTTTGGAATAGATTGGATGGAAAGAGGAAAAAATAGAGTGGCGAACTTACTTGCAAATATTGCATTAAGACCAGATGATATAACTTTTGTAGGCATCTCAAAGGTTGAGGTACAAGTTCCCTGAATCCCTAACAATTTACATAATTGGAAAATTATCAAAGATGATGAAGATATTCTAAATTTTTTGAAATGTGTTAATGAATATGAAGGCCAGGAGATTGATTTTGGTGCATTTATTGAAAATGTAGATGGTAAGGATACAGTCTTTGGGAATGAGTTCATTCAGCTAAAGACAAACAAAATCCCCAAGAGCCTTGTAGCTTTAGAAAGAGTCTTTGATAGTTAGGATAAGAGAAAGGTTAAAACAACTGCCACCAATCTAGAGGATCTAGAAGAAGTGAATTTGGGGACTACAAATGCCCCTTAAAATGTATATGTAGGAAAGAAGATGAAACCAAAGATCAAGGAAATGTTGATTTCCTTATTAAGAAAATACACATATGTCACTTCTTGGTCATATGATGACCTGAAAGCATATAAAGAGGAATTATTCCAACATGAGATTCCTTTGAAAGAAAATGCCAAGCCTTTCAGGCAGAAGCAAAGACCAAACAATCATACCTTAGCTCCAAAAAAAGAAAGAGGAATTGGTTGGACTAAGGGATGCTTGTATTATAAACCCCATAAGGTTTTATTCATAGGTGTCTAATCTCATTCTAGTCAAGAAGAAAAATGGTGATATACGGTTATGTGTGGATTTTAGGAATATGAACATATCATCATTATAGGACAACTATCCACTGCTAAATATGGAAGCCATGTTGCATAAGGTAACTAGTTGTGAGATATTATCAATGATGGATGGTTTTCCTAGATACAACCAAGTGAAAGTGGGGGAGTTCTAGTAGTATAAGACAACATTAACAACATCGTGGGGCACCTATGTGTATTTAAGGATTCCATTTGTTTTAACCAATGTAGGTGCCACTTTCCAGAGGGCTATGGATGTGTCATTTTTTGATTTTATTGACTTATTTATCGTAATCTACCAGGATGATTTGATAACCTACTCCAATAAGGAAGAAGATTGCTGCATGCACTTGTAGAAGATATTTATCAAGGCCCTAGAATATGGGATCTCACCGAACACTAAGAAGTGTGCCTTTAGGGTTACTAAAGGCAAGTTGTTGGGGAATATTGTGTCCAAGGAGGAAGTGAGGATTGACCTTGAAAAGGTAGTAGCCATAGATAAGATTCCTCATCCAAAGAATGTTAAAGGAATTCAATCATTCTTTGCCCAGATAAATTTTTTGAGAAAATTCGTAACTAATTTTGTAGAAATTACAAGACCTATGTCCAAGATGTTGAAAAAAGCAGAAAAGGTGGTTAGGAGTGAGGAGCCTAGCCATTCATTCAAGAGCATAAAATGGGCTATTAAGGAAGCCCTAGTTTTAAGGACTCTTAACTTTTATAGGCCATTACAATTTTTTTCATTTGCATCATTTCATACTATTGTTGTTGTCTTCTTACAAAAGAATGAGGAGGGTTTTGAACAACTAATTTCTTTCTTTAGTAAGTCACTTCAAGCTATAGAGTTAAAATATGATTATGCGATTGTTAAGGTTGTAAAGAACTTCAAGACTTATCTAGTTGGAGCTATAATCATTGCTTATGTCCTAGATATAGCTGTGAAAAACATCTTTACCCAACAAGAAGTTACAGGTAGAAGATGTTGGTGGATAAACAAAATTTAGGAATTTAATATTGACATCTAGATAACTAAATTGGTAAGAGGCCAGGGATTGGCTAAGTTAATGGCTGAAGTAAACTTGGATGCTAACTAGATAAATATGGAGGATGAAATCTTCTAAAAGATCATAAATTTATGATATGAAGTGTTGTGATTGGTATAAGGCTGTCATTTATTACTTGTAGATAATGCAATGCCCTAAAGGATTGAAAGAAAATTAAAAAAGAACCCTTAAGTTACACACCATTAAGTATGTGATCATAAGAGTTGAGTTGTGGTGGAGAAACTTGGAGGGTGTACTGCTAAAATGTGTTGATGATACCAAGGCCTCTAAGTTGTTAAAAGAAGTGCGTGGTGGGGTATGTGGTGGAAATTATATGGAAAAAACTACTACCCACAAAGTATTGAGGGTTGGATTCTAGTGGCCTACAGATTTTAAGGATGCATACAAATTGGTGAGAACATGTGATACATGCCAAAGTTTTTCCGGGTAATTGAAATTCTAAGGTAACTTGCCTCTTAGACCAGTCATTGTGCAGGAACCATTTCAACAATGGGGTATTGACTTCATTGGAGAAATAGTTGAAAAGTCTATTGGGGGGCATTCATGGATTCTTGTGGCCACAAATTACTTTACGGAAGCTATCCCAACAAAAAGAGCAACAAGTAAGGTAGTCAAAGACTTCTTGATGGAAAATAAATTGACCATATTTTGAGTACCTGAGAAGATTGTGTCAGATAATGCAATTTCCTTTAGATCTAAATATTTTACAGACTTTTTCTCAAAACATGGAATCTAGATGTCATATTCTTCAACATATCACCCTCAAGGAAATAGTCAAGCAGAATCAAGCAATAAAATATTGATGAAAATCATTAAAAGGATTCTTGAGAAGAATAAAATAGCTTGGGATTCAAAGTTAAGGTTAGGGTATGTGCAGGATCATCATGGAAAAAATAGGCCCTTAAGTGGCAATGAAAATTCAAAAAAATCAGAGTTAGTCAACTTGACATAAAAATTTGAATAAGTTATCTATATTATTTCAAAAATATATAAGAATAGAATCTATAGAAAATTGAATGTAGTTTCTAAACTACTAGGGTTTTTTTAAATCTATTTAAAAAATTTGAAATTTTAATGAAGAGTAATTCTTAAATTTTGGAAAAAATAAGAAGTAGGTGTCCAACCACCCTAACCACAATAAATTGATAATATTTTTATAAGGTTTTAGATATAAGTAGAGGATTCATGTCCCGATGTGATGCATATTTTTGTAATTTTTCCATGTAAATAATTAATTATGAATTTTTATTACAACTTTTAAAAAATATAAAAACTCGTATGTCCGCCACCTTAACTTTGTCAAAATCATGAAATTAATTCTTTTTTAATCCTATAGTATAAGAAGCATAGAATGTGACACATGTTTTGATTCAAACAATGTGATACCATTTGAAAGTTATAGATGTTTTTCAATCAACCTATCAATAAGGACTTTACATAATTCAAATAGAAAATGAATAATAATAATTTATTAAATTCAAAGTAAAGCATAATTTATATTGGTGGAAAGCTGAGAATATCCTTTAAAACCCTTTTCATTTCATCAATTTTGGGTAAAAAAAAGCTTTAGCCACATAACCTAAGCACACATACCAACTTCATATCACCGCTTTTTGGGCCATCATGATCATGCAATTACCATAGCCTTTTGGGAAGATCAGGATCTAAGAAGTCCACCTGCTATGCACCTTTTGACTTAGTATATGGTATTTTAGCCAAGTTACCACAAAACCCTCATGAAGATGTAAAAGTTTTTCCAAGAGGTGATGAGGACATGTGTGACACAATGCAACATAAGATTGATGCACTAGTGGGAAGTATATGAAACATGGAGGGATGCTTAGAAAAGAAGTGCCAAGTTGCAGCTTGTAAGTCAACAAATTGCATGACAAGAAAGCATCCTCAAGGAAATTTCTTAGTAGGGAACTTGGTGTTGATGTGGGAATGAAAGATTCAAAAAATAAGTGGAAAACATGGAAAGTTTGAAGCATTATGGTTTGGCCCTTATTTCATCAAAAACACTCATGGAAAGGACTCCATAATTCCTACAAGAATTAATAGGTGAAATTCTTGAGCTCCCATACGGATAGTTCTGAAGTGCTGGCTTTTCATGTACATTGTATATCTTGTAAATATTGTGTATGTGTGTTTGTTTTAGTTGTTTCGGTCTCGCCACCGTTCGGTAGTTCCTAGGTTTTGGTCCTCTATGGTTGGTTTGCTTCAACCTAAGATTATAAATCCTCACTATGCCTACTAGAGGCATGTGTCCCCTACCGAGCCATTGGTGGAACCCTTTAATTTTTCATGTTCCATCGATTAAAATTATTCTAAACCTAGTTATTCTCATATGTCATTGTGGGTTTAGGGTTTTCATCCCATTAACCACACTTTGGGGTTTTGTGCTTCCTTAACCTCTCAAAGAGGTCTAAGTCCGAAATTCCTTATTGGAATTCTAATTCATTTTGACCCCATATTTCTAGTCTCACCATTTTATGTTGTGACTTATGTTGTCAAGTTCATTCTTTTACTCACACCTTGATCCTAGTGGTCCCGGACAATGCTTGTGGTCATATTGAAATTATTGCCTTATTTTAATCCGTGCCAGGTCGATGTCTTTCAAAAAATTCCTAAGTCTACGCCGTTTTAATATTCACCTAAGGTTTTAACCTTAATTGTTATGTCCTTGACCGGCCATCTACATAGTGATGGGCCCTTATTTTAAAATCCAACAAATTTGACATGTGTAGATCTTGGATTTTATGATGACCATTCGGATCACAATCGAAAATCTTTTGTTTTTCCCCATGTCCTTGCTCGATTTATTTCTCATTAAACTAATCACATGGGTTGAGGGCAGCTAAGTTACATATCATGCCCAAAGAAGGCCTAGTGTTTTCAAAGGGTCACAGAAATTTTTAAGATCGACTCGTAGGTGTCATATGACGCTTTCTTCATCCGTGTCATTCCCCACTACCTTGTTTGTTCAAAATTTGTAATAAATTACTGTCACAAAGCATAGGGGCTATAGACGTGTCCTAGGGTTGGGGCCTACTATGAGGTGCGAAACACTCTATTGAGATAAGATTGATGGTCGAGCATGGAGATGGATCAATCCTAACCTCCCTCGCTATCTCATGTGGGGCCCATCTCGGCACAAGCTCCCAATGGGGAAGCAGAGAGAATGCCATGTGGAGCAACTTGAAGGGAATGAAAGACATTAGAATAAAGGAAAATATTAAACAAATTTTTAAGCACAAGGCATTGATAGTAAAGTGTGTGTTACTAAAAGAAAAATATGAGGCACTTAAAAAAAAAATTGAGATCTTTTGATTTGGGCTATTGGTTATGTCAAAGTAATATGTTTGTAGGTGAGTGGTCCCATGTTAAGATGTGAATATATTGAAGGCATGAGATTTAACCTTTAACCCTTCCCCATTTCCCCCATCAAGAGTTGCATGAGGGATATTTTTCAAAGGAAATGGGAAGGCTGACATGTGGACACCATTTCAATACCAAGGAGATAGTGGAGCCCGCACATGACAAGAAAGCTTCTCCACATGGATTATTTTGATTTGATAAATAATACGGTTGCTTACAGTCATTTTTTTCAAATCATGTTGACTTAATATGGATCATTTGTAAATCAACACATCCACATGATTAACAATTGACATTCAAAGCTCAGTTCAAAAGCAAGTGAGTCAATCTGGTTCATGCCAGTGAGCCTTAATAGTAGAAAGGATGTTGAGCTACCAAATCAATATATTGCAAAAATATTAAAAATTACTTTAGAGTATAATTGAGCATTAAGAAAGAAAATCTACATACTTGGAGAGCTCGTGTTGTGGTTTTTCAAGCCAGTTTGAAGACAAAGCTAGGGTTATTAACCTACAAAAAACCAATAAGTGAATTATTTCTTTCTTGTCAAAATTGTTGATAAATTTCAGTTTGTAAATATTTCTATCAATTAGGGTTTTCTTTGTTTTGCATTTCTTTTAAGGTTTGGTGTTCATTGAAAAAAATTAACTGGTCCTACATTGTTATAATTCCTGTCAAACTCTAAGTCGAAAGTTTATTCTAAGAGACCAGAAGCCTTGCTTTGTAAAACACTTGAGATATGACTCCCAAGGAAAAAGCATATTCATTGAAAGGGGAAGCCTCAATTCCCAAAAGACCTTTGAGTAAAGACCTTGCTAGCTAGTTGCCACCTTCAACTAGTGAAAAACCTAATGATCAATTGCTTCTCTCGATCTGCAAGTAGTTGAGGGCTTAATTGAAAAAAATAGTTCTATTAGGGATGCCAAACTACCTTGCACTCGGTGCGAATTGTTCTATGGTTGGTTAAAAAATAGAAACATGGGCATTCTAGTTGGTAACCCTTGGAATTTTGACCTAGGGAAATTGATTGTTCCTAAGGGTATGTGCAGGATCATGATGGGCCAAAAAGTGGCGATATGATGGGTATGTGTAGGGTATGTGGTTGATGACTTTTTTAAACCCAAAATTGATGAAATGAAGAGGGATTTTAAACGAGATTCTCAACTTTCCACCAATATAAATTATGCTTTACTTTGAATTTAATAAATAATTATTATTCATTTTCTATTTGAATTACGACTAAAGACCTAATTGATAGGCTGATTGAAAAACATCTATAGCTTTCAAGCAGTATCACATTTTTTGAATCCAAAACATTTGTCACATTCTATGTTTGACATACTATAAGATTAAAAAAATAAAATCAAATTTCATGAATTTTTGACCAAGTTAAGGTGGTCAGACATACAAGTGTTTATATTTTTTAAAAGTTGTGATAAAAAATTCATAATTAATTATTTACTTGGAAAAAAATATAAAAAAAATATGCATCACATCGAGACATGAGTCCTCTACTTATATCTAAAATCTTATAAAAAAATATTATCATTTTATTGTTGTTAGGGTGGTCAGACAGACACCTACTTCATGATTTTTCCCTGAAATTTAAGTACTACTACATTGAAATTTCAAATTTTCACCAAATATATATATATATATTTTTTAAATAAACCTAGTAGTTTAGAAACTAAATTCAATTTACTACAAATTCTATTCTTACATATTTTTGAAATAATATAGATAACTTATTCAAACTTTTACGTCAAGTTGTCTAACTCTGATTTTTCTAAATTTTTCGTGACTTAAGGGCCTATTTTTTCCATGATGATCTTGCACATACCCCTAATGTATACCTAGATATTGATCTATCTAAATAAATAGATATGAATTATTACCTAGTCACCAAGACTGTGAGGTCTTATGATGGAATTGACCTGGTTAAGGTCACCAAGGAAGAGATTTATCGTGTCTTCAAACTCACCAAGTGAAGTGATGATATGCCTAAAATTGATGAAAAGGATCTTAGGGAAGAGTATGATATGAATAAGATTGTATTCAGGGTCCATATATTTCCAAGGTACATAGTAGAAATTTGGGGCTGAAAAATCACATTGGGATAATTTGATAAAGGGCCTTTTCCTATTAATTATTCTCTTATTTCCAAAGCACTTTCTACTCCATTTTCTAGATAATTGGCTATGATCCTGTCACTAGAATTCCCATGGCATGGATGTATATGTCATCCCACATTCAACACCCTTATTATTGCACAATATATGATTATGCAAGGTTTCTAGCAGAGAGAATTCATGAGGGTTTGGTAAAATTGAAGAAGGGTGCAGATGGAATAAGGTTTAGCTAGTACTATTGTTAATGCACATGTTTTTGTTCAAAGATGCATCTTACTTTGGGTAGAATATGATACTAGATAATATGGAAGGTACTTTGGAACTACTTGTTTAGTGTTGGACTACCGTCCTAGATAAGGATGACAGGACTCATGATTATGTGGTATTTGAAAACTTGTTTGGTTCAAAATTGAGACATTTCTTGGTTGTGAGTATGCCAAGAGTTCCCAAGGCCATGCAAGATTTCTTGAGACCCAAAGATAGGAGGCCTGAGCTAGGGGTTGATCATAATTGGGGAGATGCTATCTCTTACCTTGCATATACGGTTTTGAGAGTGTATGGTTCCACTATCACACCTGACTTGTTTCCTAAGTATGTCCTAGAAAGAATTGGATTTCTTGAGGTGATGTATCAATTAGGAAGTGTGGAGAACAAACACTTGTTGGAACAGGGAAAAGGAACATTTTCCCCCTCATACACATGCTTCTCTGATTTTTTAATGATAAAGGGAGGTTGGATTAAGATAAATGATATACTCAATACTTTTCACATGAAAAGAGTAGTGACAAGGGAGAATCATGATCTTGAAGGCTTCATGGCCTAATTAAAGGAAAGGAACAAGAGTTCCAAGTTTGTGCATATTTTCCACTTCCCTAAGGATATAATAAGGAACATCTTTGATTTTGTGGAGAAAGAGAATAGAAAATAAAGCTGTATAAATTTTAACAAAGTGAAAAGAAAGGGGAAGGAAAACGATCCTAAATTCACTGCTCTTGCACAAATCCCCAATCTAATGCAAATAGTGGAATATGTTTTCTAGAACTTTGAAGAAATGGTTGGTCACCTTGGAGGTGAAATAGTGATTCAAGACAAGGGGAAAGCCCCCATAGAAGAGGAACAAAGTGGAAGAGAAATTTATATTATGGAGGAAAGGCCTGTAGATCAGCCTCCTAAGAAAGTAAAGGTTTTCATAAGGAGGAAGAACAAAGAAAAGAAAGATGATAAAAAGGATACTCCCTTTCAACAAGAGGAGAAAAGACCTCTTTCTTCTATGCCACAAATTCCACCAACATCTCCTCCAAGGAAAACCAAGCCTGAAATTGTGGATGTTGATTCCCCATCACAACATGCCTCACCACTAAGAGAGCCACCATTGAAGAAGCAAAAGGTTGAACAAATAGGTTTGGTAGATTATGATGATGATGAGCTTGATGAGGAAATTTGGGTATCTGAATAGGAAATGCAACAAAGAACACCTCCTGCACCAACAAAAATGGTATCATAACAATTGGGTATGAGGTTAAGTAAGGCTAATCTCATTGGGCTTAATGGAAAAGATGATGTCAGAGTGTAAGCATGCACGAGATTCATGGATGATGATTAATTTATAAGATCTCAAGCTTTCATGGAATTTACCTATAGGGCCAAGAGAGATGAATATGTTAGCAATATGGCCAAGCAAAAAAGTCTTCATCCAGAGTAACTTGATCCCACCATTCAAGCACAAGTCTTGAATGAAATGAGAGCTAAGTTTTAGAGGATGACTACAAAAGAGGGTAGAGTGTTGGGAAGAAATAGTGGTATTTTGTTGTTACCAGAATGAGATTTGGTTTCTGCTATTTCCTTTGATACAATAAAATGATGTGATAGACCTCTTTACAATTTAGAAGAAGATGTTGTAGTTGCACTACAAGGATCTATTTTCAGTGAACAGTGGGATGCATTAGTTGTTTGGACCCTAGCCCCAAGCACAAAAAATACTAACATTGTTAAAGTTGCACCTAACTACAAGGGATGCCTAATAATAAAGTGTGTGAAAGACATCAGCTATTGAGGAAACAAATATGTTTTTACATGTTTCTCAATTCACAAGAGCTAGTGTGGAATCTGTAACCATAGAAAAGGAAAAGTTTAGGACATAATACAATGACCTGTTGTTACAATATGGAAGAACTGAGTGACAAAAGATGCAGCTACAAGTGAAAACAGAATTATTATAGGAGAAGTTGCAAAATTTACAACCAAGAGAGCAAACACAGACAAGTGTTGATTCTCCTACCACTTCACATGAAGCTATACCCACTGATTTTACCCCTTTAGCAAGTTCCTCATGGGAAATTATGTCATATAATATGGGAACTGTGCCCATTTCAATGATAGAGCCTAGTACATTAGAAACACCAGAGGGAGAGGAAGTTGTCAACATGGAGGAGTTTCCTAAGCATCTAAATGATTATAAAGAGAAATGTGACAATCATGATAGAGAATTTTTTATGAGTAATATGAAGATTGTCACTACAATCTTGGAATACTTAAATAGAGGGGTTGTTAACAAATTGAATAGTATTCATGATATTTATTCCCCCATGAAATCTGCTATAAGTAATTTTGGCAATGATAAGGAGAGGGTTATTTCACTCATGGAGACATGGATCCATAGGTTACAAGTGTTGAGGATGATGTTTATTGGAGCCAAGCAGGAGGCTAACCCCCATGAGAAACTTAAGCCCACCATTACTATTGTAAATGAGATTTAGGAATTTATGGGAAGTTTTGAGCCTTTAGAGGCCAAGATAAGGGAATTGGTTAAAAAATTTCATGAGTCACATCATGGTCTCCTCCCATCTATTTTAAGGGATGATGGTAGCATAAAAACCTTGCAGGAATGGAGAAAGGAAACTAATGATGTCATTTCAGGCCAAGATGCTTTAATTTTCTTGGGACATGATATGGGAAGGCTAAAGAGAAATATGGATATTCTGGCCCATGTAGAGATTGTCTTGGAAGAGTTTGATACAGAAGCCAATTAGGTAGTTATCAAGTACTCACCTTATAGACAAAAGGTTGATAATGTCATGAATTTCAACTGACCCACTGAGGAGGAGTTCTTGGCCTGGAAGAGAAAATACTTGGATGGATTGGAGGATTAAGTGCAATGATGTGGTGGCAACTATAATTCTGATTTTAAAATATGCAATCATGGTGAGTAATGGATTGGAGAAATGCAATGCATATCTTGAAATTAGTATATAGTTGTCTTTTGTTAAATTATGGACAATATATTTCATTCTCCCCATTTTGAATTAATGAAAAGTTTGTAGATGTGGACATATTCCAAGTCCTTTCCTATTTTATTCTTTCATTCTTTGTTTAATTTTCACTTTGAGAGTGTGGACACACTTTGTGAGCATGAGGATATTGTTAAAACTACTCCAAGATTCCTTTTGAAAGGTGGGACTGGATCTCCAACAACAAACTAGAATAAATTTTGTCTCATATATGTTTCCCTACACTTGAGAATGCAATTTTAACTACAAAGGGAATATATGTTTTAGCAGTCCAACAAAATGGTGACATGTGTACTTTCTAGCCCAAATCTTGTTTTTCTCCTTCGTTTCTATAAGAAGGAATTTAAGGCCAGAATTACGAGGTTCATTGTATTGCAGTTGATCACAAAGAATTGTAAAAAATAATACTGAGCATATTTTGAGTTTTGTCTTAGGTTGTAAGTCTGTTAGTACATATGCAATTCTAATAACAAAACTGACAAATACAATACATAATGGTGCAAATTTCATGGCCATTTTCTCTCCTATGTACTTGTTCTATGAGTTATGAATAATATAATCAAGGATTTTTTTGTTCGTATGCATTGATTTCAAGTGGATGTAGGGTTTTATTCTTTCTTATTAATTCAAAGAGTTAATGTAAATGCTTGAATGAAGCTATTGATTCATATGAATTGAGTGCTAGGATATTCATGAAAGTGGTGGTCGAGAATATAATGTGGAGATGTTGTAATGTAGTATTTTAAAGATTATATGATGTTATGTATAAAATTGTTATCAGGTTGCATAGGTTAAGATTGACTCCATATTTGGGATAAGGCACTGGTTTGAGTAACATATTCATAATACATTTTCTAGATCGGTTCATCAGCAAATCAATCTTTATTTAGAAACCTTTCAAATGAGATACCATTGTAGTTATTTTGTGATGAATTTCATTTTTCTCATGCTCTAAGTGTAGAGTATCAAATTTGTTAATGGAGTAGTCAACTCTTTTGATACACTATGTTGTTGAGTGGTAATATGAGAATTATCTATTATTTACAATGTATTTAAATGTTAATTGCATAAGTTCTTGAATATACATTATGCAATCACCCTCTCAGGTTTCACAGAGCGCAAAGTGTAGGAGGAAAGCTTTGCTACTTTCACTCATTCATTGGCTAATCCCTTTAGATTGATAAATATCGGAAATGGAAAATTCCACAGGCAATTCTGGAGATAACCTTGGTTCTTAAAAAACCACCAACAATTGGAATGTTTAGTGTTTGAGAAATGGTGGGATATGAAAGGGAAATTATTAAATAGATAATTGTTATGCTTTGCTTCTTTATGTTTTCTTATATCTGCAACTCAGGAATTTCCTATTGTTGTAACGACCTTTCAATTTAATTTTATTATGAATAGTGTATTTATTATGTAAATTATAAAAGTATAATATACTAATTTGCATGAAGGCCAAGAAAATATAATCACACCTTAAAAGTCATTTTGGAAGGAATTTTTTAATTTTAGAACTGAAATTTGTCTAAAAAGAATTAAAATAATATTTTTAATTATAAATAAATTGTAAAGTTAGTGAATGCATCAAATCTAATTAAATTACATGTTAATATTATATATAGAATTTTTCTATTATGTTTTTGCTAAAAATTAAAAAACTTCTGATTATACAATTTTCTATATAAGGATTAATTTATTTGTTTATTTGAAATGATTCCTTAAATATGTGTGTCATAGATTTATTACTTAATATATATGTATGCAAGCACATGTATATGCATATACATATAGATATAAATATATTCATACACATATATGTCTGAGTATCAGATCATATCCATTCTTAAAGCGAAATTAATAATCATTGAAAAAATTAAGACTATATTGTTTGATATCAAGGGATTAAGGGTAATTTGTTAAGTTGTATTTAAGGTTAAATATTGTGGTTGTTCCATATTGATGGTGAAGGATAGACTATATAGTATAAACCTCAAAAAAAACATTTTTCCTCAAAATCACCTTAGCAAGAAAGGACTAGATTGAAGAATGTTGGCTTGTTAAAGTTACACAAAAGATTGAAAACTTCCATTTTTTTGCTAGCTCCATCTCTTAAGTCGTGGCACTTT
>VDFB02256132.1:133194703-133206923 GCA_007258455.2 Sequoia sempervirens | reverse complement strand
TTATTAAATAAATGAATTACATTTATTTATTTAATATGTCACTAATCCTCTTAATTAAATAAATTGATTAATTTATTTAATTAATTAATCTTATCTGCTAAATTAAATAATTAAACTTAATTATTTAATTGCCAATTAATATTCTTCTCATTTTAAATAAATTAAATTATTTAAAATGTCATCCCAATCTGAACTGTCAGTCCATTTTGATAAATAATCTGAAAAAGATTATTTATTATCTCATAAAATCCATAATTTGAATTAATTTAATTCAAATTGGTAACTAATCTTCCAAAAATCAAGTAATCGGGCAAATTCTTGATTTTCCAAATCTAATCTTCAGTTCAGTCTTTATCTTCTCAATTTTGAAAATCTCTATTTCTTTAATTAATTTGTCTCATTTATTCTTCACCGTCGATCCATTTATCTAAGATATTATTTTGACCGTTCGATTAAGGATTTTTCCCTAACCCTAATTAGGGACTCTCAAATTTAATCTGGACCTCTCATTTTAGGTTCTCATCATCAATTAATCTCGTCCGTCCACTCAAAATGACATTTTCTATAAAATGACATTTTCCTCTCACTTTTCAATTACAAACGCACATGCTGACATTTTACATAGACATTCTAGGCATTTATTCACTTGCACACTTATTTTCATAGGCATTTTCAATATTCATTAGTCATTTGATCAAGTCTTGGCATTTGTTTAGGCATAGACATTGGCAATTATAGTTATAGGCATAGGCATTTAGACATAGCATAAATCCTTCAAAGCTTGGTGTAGGACTTAGGCATTTGTAGATTTGCTCGCACGACGAATCTGAAGGCATCATCATCCAACAAGCAAGAAGGTATTACGAAAGTGAATCATGGAAGTCTTAGCGATCAGGTATAATCATTTTGTATTTTGCTTCCTTTTTGTTTTGTAAGATCTTTGGGTTTCATTGTCATTTATTGTCACCTCTGTCTCCTCCTCTTGTCCCCTCACCTCTGCCTCCTCCTCCTGCCCTCCCACCTCCACCTCCTCCTCCTGACCTCCCACCTCCACCTCCTCCTCCTGACCTCCCACCGCTGCCTCCTCCTCCTGCCCAACCACATCCACCTCCTCCTCCTGACCTCCCATCGCCAACTCCTCCTGCCCTCCCACTGCCACATCCTCCTCCTATCCTCCCTCCTCTCTCTCCCCCTCCTCACCAACCTTGGGGATAGCATCTAGTGCTACCCTTGCTACATGTGGGCGCACTCTCTGGACCTGTCTCTGACCATCCCGTTGTCGTCTCCGGCCATCTCCGCCATCATCTCCACCCCTCCCTCTGTCTCCATCCCTACCCCCATCTCTCCCTCCGTCTCCACCCCTACCCCCATCTCTGCCTCCATCTCCACCCCTCCCTCCATCTCTGCCCCTGCCTCTGCCTCTCCCTCTGCCTCCATCTCTGCCTCTGCCACCTTACCTAG
Organism: Sequoia sempervirens; assembly: GCA_007258455.2. Classification (NCBI taxonomy): domain Eukaryota; kingdom Viridiplantae; phylum Streptophyta; class Pinopsida; order Cupressales; family Cupressaceae; genus Sequoia; species Sequoia sempervirens. Next base: position 133,205,462 of record VDFB02256132.1, on the reverse strand, counting down.
CTCATGGCACCTGCAGAATAACTGACTGTTTGTCCACTAGTGCTAGCCCATCCGGATCCGTCAAAGGCACTGGCTTGTGTCTCTGCCACCATAAATCATAAGTTGGGTCATACCAGGATCCGCTGCTCCTCCTCTCCAACCCCAGGCCTAGGCTACTAGCTCGTCTATCTGTTGCTCTACAAATGCCACGAGGATAGCTGGCCCCCACGCGTACTCCCTGGATGATCAAGCATACTCCGCTATCCCTGTGGGCACATCCTGCTACTCTCCAAACTATCTCAAAACACATTGTGGCAAGTACATCTCAATAATCAAGGATGTCTGCATTGTCCAGCCAATTAGGTACCTAAACTACCTGCACAGACTCAAGTGCTCATCCTCATCATCCCACTAACCACAATCTCGGTACGGCCTCCAGATAAAGGATATAATCATGTTGATATGATGCCACCACCACCCTGTCTCGCCCATATGGGTCTGCTGTAACGCACCTGCATAATAGTACGCATAGGGCATACCATCGGCCAACTGCGGTCTCTTAATGGGAGGTCAAAATATTGCAATGTGCTCCTAAGCCTAGATCATCATCAGGGTCATCCCACAGGAGATGCTCTCTCCTCTCTTGTACACAACATCATGTAGCTGGTGATAAAGTGTCCCCAACAAATAAGGACCCCAAGCATAAACAGTCTTGTCTTGCCTCATGCCCACTAGGACGTCTGCCCAGCTAATAGGGAACCCATGTCCCCGCTGGTTGGGAATCAAAATACCTGCAATCATAGTCGCCAAGAATGCATTGAAGCACCCGTAGTGCTCTGCCATGAACTCCCATTGGATCTCATAGGCCTGAATCCCCAGTCCTGCACCCTAATCTCGATAGTAGGCACGAAAAGTCTGGTTGCCATGCCGAGGATCGTAGACGATCCACTCCCCATGAATCGGCACTCATAAAATACGGTAGACATCCTCTAAGGTGATGGTAGCCTCACTTTTCAGCAGGTGGAAGGAGTAGGTCTCTGAGTGCCATTGCTCACACAACGCCGTTAGCAGACCCCTGTTCGTCTGAATGGCGGGCATGAACGCAGCATAGAATAAACCTAGTCACATCAATCTTCGCCGCTCTTGCGGGCCCAGCTGATCAGCAAACTGAAAGGTGGTCGGTCTACTCTCTCTCATATAGATAGGGGCAAGCTACCTTTGCAAAAAGATGAACAATACATCAGTACTTTTTGGACAACTGTCAGCATCATGAAAAGCATCTAAGGTCACACAAACATCAAAACAAGTTCTATTTAAGATACAGGAAATTGCATCACAACCAAGCAATTATGTCATGAAAAGTCAACTGCATCGTTCCAAACATCAAATGTGCCTCAATAGGTCAATTGAGTCCCATTTACACACTTGCGTCACAAAATTTTGTAATTGCATCGCAACATAGCAAATGCGACACGACTTGGCAGTTGCGTCTCTCAAAACAACGACTACATCTCAAAATGGCGATTGCGGCATTCCAACAGTCAAATGCGACTCGATAAGTGACATGCGTCACATAAATTGTCAAATGCAGTGAAAACCGCCAGTCCACATTTTGTATTGTTGCGCTTGCATTACGACGCATCAAATGCATCAAACGTGAAAGCGATTACGGCTTACGTGAACACATATGCGTCACAACGCATTCATTGTTTACCCTATAAACTAGCATTTGACACGCAAAATGAAAAAATGACAAAGCAAGGCAAGGGTACATACCACTGGCTCTGAGCCCTCTGGCTGTCTGAAGGTCCAGACGATCTCCCTGCAGTGCTCTGACACTGGAATCACCATCCTCACTACTGCGCCTTTTGCTCTGAACTCTCGAAATTTGCAAAGTAAAAAATGGAAATGAATTGACTTTTACCACTTTGTCAACTTATTTATAGGGTCAAGATGACATTTTTTTCAGGAGGGTTACTATTGGAAGCTCATTTGACCACCTTTGACTTCCCTGTTGACTGTTTTAAACATGTCCAAATTCGAAACTGACTGCGCCATTATTTTTCTAAGCATTAAATTGATTTATCGAGACCCTTTACAAATTTTTCCGTCGCCGGCCCAAAATTTGAAAAATTTCCCAAGGGGGCAATGATACTTTGTACCTTCGTTGGGGCATATTCTTGACTTATTTTTCTTTGTCACAACGCGACAAGTGACATTATGACAAAGAGGGGCAACATGTAGACACCTAAAAATGACCTAGGCATGCAAGCTTCATTTTTACCACTTTCGTCCTAACATAATTATGACATTTAATTATGTCCTTGGTCCACATTCGACTATTGATTAAATAATTCATAATTATTTAATTAATTCATGTCATTTATTCTTCATGATTATTAAATAAATAAATTTTATTTTTTTATTAAATACGCCATTAATTGTCTGTCTTCCTTAATTAAATAAATCTCTTAATTTATTTAATTTCCCTTTCTCAAATTCTTTCCTCGATTATTAAATAAATGAATTACATTTATTTATTTAATATGACACTAATCCTCTTAATTAAATAAATTGATTAATTTATTTAATTAATTAATCTTATTCTAAATTAAATAATTAAACTTAATTATTTAATTGCCAATTAATATTCTTCTCATTTTAAATAAATTAAATTATTTAAAATGTCATCTCAATCTGAACTGTCAGTCCATTTTGATAAATAATCTGAAAAAGATTATTTATTATCTCATAAAATCCATAATTTGAATTAATTTAATTCAAATTGGTAACTAATCTTCCAAAAATCAAGTAATCGGGCAGATTATTAATTTTCCAAATCTGATCTTTAGTTCAATCTTTATCTTCTCAATTTTGAAATTTTTTATTTCTTTAATTAATTTGTCTCATTTATTCTTCACCGTCAATCCATTTATCTGAGATATTATTCTGACCGTTCGATTAAAAGGATTTTTCCCTAACCCTAATTAGGGACTCTCAGATTTAATCTGGACCCCTCATTTTAGGTTCTCATCATCAATTAATCTCGTCCATCCACTCAAAATGACATTTTCTATAAAATGGCATTTTCCTCTCACTTTTCGATTACACACACACATGCTGACATTTTACATAGACATTCTAGGAATTTATTCACTTGCACACTTATTTTCATAGGAAATTTCAATATTCATTATAGTCATTTGATCAAGTCTTGGCATTTGTTTAGGCATAGACATTGACAATTATAGTTATAGGCATAGGCATTTAGACATAGCATAAATCCTTCAAAACTTGGTATAGGACTTAGGCATTTGCAGATTTGCTCGCACGATGAATCTGAAGGCAACATCATCCAACAAGCAAGAAGGTATTACAAAAGTGAATCATGGAAGTCTCGGTGATTAGGTATAATTGTTTTGTATTTTGCTTCCTTTGTGTTTTGTAAGATCTTTGGGTTTCATTGTCATTTATTGTTTGTTGCTAACACTCCTAATCAAACCGTAAAAGAAATCCCTTGATTACAGGAGTTATTATATGAAAACTCTACCAATGGTAGGTGTACTCCAACTTATGTTGTTGTTCTATGCAGTACATCAGAGGAGATCCTCTACTACCTCATTTACCCTCTCTGACTAACCATTGGTCTGAGGATGATATGCTGAGCTAAAATTCAATTTGGTTCCCAAAGAAGAGTTCAATGTGGTCTAGAACCTAGAAGTCATTTGACTGTCACAATCTAAGATGATCATCTTTGGGACTCCATGTAACCGAAAAATCTCCTATACAAACTTCTTTGTAAAACCAATGATCCATCCTTAAGATTCCCAGGAATGAAGTGAGCTACTTTTGTCAATTTATCTACCACAACTAGGTTTACGTTATGTTGATTCCTAGTCATAGGCAACCCCTAAATAAAATCCATAGTGATTATCTGTCATTTATATTTTGGAACTCTATGAGGGTACAAAAGTCTCGTTGGATGCACATGCTCGGGCTTGACTCGCTGGCATTCTAGACATCCATCCCTAGTACCTCAAGAGTCCATCATTCTAAAACATATACCCATCATATCTATGATCTGAAGGGTTCTTCTCTAGGGCTTGCTTCACCCTATCATGATGCTCATCCCTTGGTAAAGCTTGAATCACCTACTACCTAAAATTTGACCTTATAGTAACCACTGCTAGAAGATCTCTTCTCCTACTTAAGGAATATACTACTCTATTTTCCTTTCCTTTTATATATTCAATGCCAAAATAATATTCACTCAAGAATTCCAACCATCGTCTCTATCAAGCATTCAGGTTGGGTTGAGTAAAAATATATTGCAATACCAAATGATCTATTTTCAACTCAAAAGGCTTCCCTAAAAGGTAGTGCCTCCACATCTAAAGAGCATGTACTATGGCAGCCAACTCTAAATCATGTGGTGCATAGTTCAATTCATGTTGTTTCAATTTCCCTTATTCATATGCTACCACCAGTCCATCATGCATAAGGACTACTCCTACACCCTCTCTTGAGGCATCTGTTATTACTGTAAAGTGCCCATTGGGATCATGCATAATCAAAATAGGTGTAGAAGTAACTTTTTCTTTAAACTGAAAATCCTTCTCACACTTGTCACTCCATTCAAATTTATTTCCTTTTCTTTTGGAGTGCAGTGATAGGAGTTGTGATTGTTGAGAACCCCCTAACAAATTTCCTATTATAACCAGAAAGTCCCATAAAACCTTAGACTTCTGAAATATTTTGGGGTGTTGGCCACTCCATGATTGCTTTGATCTTTTCTGGGTCCATCGCAATCCCATCAGTTGAAATAACATGTCCCAATAGTGCGCCTTAGTTTGGTAAAAAATGCATTTAGACATCTTTCCATAAAGCTTGTGATCCCTCAAACGTTGTAGCACTATCCTCAATTTTTTTTCATGTTCCTCCTCTAATTTAGAATATATGAAGATATCATCAAGGAAGACTAAGACAAAATCATCTAGACAATCTTGAAAGATGTTCATCAAAATCATAAAAGTGACAGGGGCATTATTTAGCCTAAATGGTAGCACCATGAATTCATAGTGCCAATATCTCATCCTGAAGGAAATTTTGAAAATATCCTCATCCTTTATCCTTAATTGATGGTATCTCGACCTCAGATCAATTTTTTCAGAATACCTTAGTCCCCTTCAAATGATTGAACAAACCATCCATCCTAGGGAGAAAATATTTATTTTTAATGGTGACCTTGTTAAGCATTATGTAATTAATGCACAACCTTAAGGTCCCATCCTTCTTCTTTACAAATATGACATGAGCTCCCCATGGAGACACACTTGGCCTAATGAATCCCTTATCAAGAAACTCTTATAACTGGGCCTTCAGTTCTTGCAGCTCAATGGTGTTCATCTTGTATGGTGCCTTAGACTGAGGCTCAACTCTAGGCATTAGATCTATTGAGAAATCAAATACTCGCTTAGGTGTAGTTCAGTTAGTTCATCAAGAAAGACATCTTGAAATTCCTTCAGAATAGGATGATCATTAACTGATGATTCTGAACTATCAGTATCCCTAACCTTAACTACATAGGTAGTACACCCATTTCTACTAGCCTTCTTTAGCTGCATGGCAGAGATCTTCTTGAGTTCCAAAGGCCTTTTAATACCATGAATTTCAACATGGTTACCTTTATCATAAAAAAAAAATCACTATTTTCTCTTCACATTCAATGAGGGCCTTATGTTCAGTAAGAAAATTTATTCCCAAGATTATGTCATATGACCCCAGGGGTGCTACATACAAATTGACCTACATCTCAAAACTAGGGAGTTCAAGTTCACTGCAAGCTAGGCATTGCTCCACTATTTTCTCTACACGATTCCCATATTGGACCTTCCATGAATTAGCCATATATATGGGTTTGACTGATAATTTAGAAAGAACATGAGGGTCCACAAAACATTATGTGGCTCTAGTATCAATAAGGACTAGTGTAGACTAGTAATCAGCTTGGTGATTATCCACTGTTGCATGGATATGATGTTGATTCTTGTTCTTCTGATTATTCCTCTGATGACACACACTGGCATAATGCTCACCACCACATGTATAATAACTTCTTTGGGGTGCTCTTGGTATATCATATACATCTCTCCTATTGTTGTTGTTATTGTAATTTTCCCTCTTTTTATTATTCTAATTTCCTTCATTGTAATCCTAAGAATTATTAACCCTCTTGAGCTTCTTGATCTGCCTATTATTATTGTTGCCCTGATTGTTTAGATTTTGATTATTGTTATTCTAATTATTTCTATGATATTTCATGTTACCATATTTAGCATCCCTATTCTTGTTGTAATTAGCAGCCTATTGTAAATTCTTTTCCTACTTAGTGGCTTTTTCAAAAGCCTCATCCATGGTGGATGGATTGTGAATATCCACTTCACCCCCAATTTGATACCTAAGCCCTATAATGAATTTATGGATTTAGAACCTCTCATCAAGCTGGTACTGGGGTACATATTTGAACAAATAAGAAAATTTCAACCAATACTGAGTGGCTGTCATTCCCCCTTGAGTGAGAGTCTTGAATTCAATTATCTTTTTGTGAAAATATGACTGTGGTAGCCACCTTTTCCTAAAAAACTACATAAATTGTTCTTGTGATGTTGGTTTTTTTATCCTAATCTAAGTATGCAAACTAACTAAACTAGAATGCAAACCAAAACACAAGATCACCTCAAATGATTAGCCTACGGAAGAAAACAAAAAATAAATATGACAAAGCTAGTGATTATACCTTTTGTGTGTTGATTCCTTTGGTTGGCCCTTGATGTGGTTGATTTGTGTGCTCCTTGAATGACTATGAAATGAAGGGTGGATGCAAGATAATGAAAACATGAAGAAGATATAATGGAAAATGCACTTGAACTTGGATGCTAATGAAAGGAATAATGCTATAAAATGGCTTGATAATTTGGTAGCATAAGGGTGCAAAATGACTAAGTTCTGCAAATGCATTAGAAGAGGGGGTATTTATAGAAGAATTTGAATTCTCTAGAGAATTCAACAGTCAAGATTGTGCCACCATGGCCAAGATGAAGGGCTATAGTGAGTTGAGGACTCACAAGCCTTCATATCTTGACATGTGGAGGGTGAAGTTTCCAAGGATGTGATGAGGTGTAAGTGAGGTGGAATAAGAACAAATGATGTGGAGGAAGGAAAAGTACTTTGAAAGTACCTTGGGAGATGAGAATATTTCCTCAAAAAGGAACTTCTTGTCCCCAAGTGAGAATAAAAGTGACACTTGAGGAATTTTAGAATTCTTCAAAAATCTCCTTGGGGAATAGGAAAGTAGTTGGGAAAATAAATGTGAATTAAAAATTCACATGATTGGGAGAATCTAATGGATAAGACAAGGTTCCCAAAAAGGTGGGATTTTGACACATGTGAGTGATGTGACAAGTCAAAGGTTCTAAAAGACTTAGACACATGTGTGAGTGATGTGACAAGTCAAAAGGTTCTAGAACTTGCATGGGGAGAAGGAGAGCCTTGGAAGGATAAATGTGAATTAAAAATTCACATGGGAAGGAGGGTCAATGCTAAATATGGAACATGTAAAGGTTAACCAAAAAGGTATGCTAAATGTGGTAAGTTGATTAGATTAAGGTTGTGCAAATACATGGTTAAGGAAATTAATAAGGTATTAGAAACAAGCGGGAAAAGTTGGAGGATGTGACATTAATCCATGATTAAGGGTGTGCACATCCTAATCATGAATTAATGAAATTAATCCAAATTAGAAGAGGATTATGGAAGATGTGACAAGGAGAGAGAAAAAGGAAGAATTTAAAAAGGTCAAATGACTAAATTAAATAAATTGACATGTTTATTTAATTTAGAGAAGAAAAGGTGTAAGGTAAAGTATTTAATTATAAAATTAAATACTTTAGGTAGAAAGATGAAATATTAATTGAATAAATCATTTAATTGATATTGATGAAATAGATGAATAGAGTAGACGATTTTGACCGTATGGAAGTGGTCAAATTTGGATGTCTACATTTTACCCCTCTTCAAAATATTGTTAGAATAATAGTGTTTTGAAGAAAAGAAAATGCAAATGACTCCATAGAGGAAGCGACTAGAAAATGATGCCCTAGCATGGGAGGAGATGTGTGAGCTGCCCAAAGAAAGGGGAATGATAGGAGCTGCCCCAATCTTGTGAGGGAATGATCATGATAGAGGAATGGGGAAAATGGTAGGGTATGCCCCCTTGAGAGGGTGGTTGGGGAAGAAAAAGGGGCCCCAGGTGACTTCTCGATATGAGAAAATGGAGGGCACAAATGGATAGAGCTCGAAAAACTAGGTAGGTTTTACTTTTGAACAGAGTCGATTGGACGTGCGGTTTGTAAATGGTGGCCCTGGGAAGTTAGGGAATTAGTTGGAGGAAAAAAAGGTTTATATAAAAGGGAAAAATTACCTTTAGTTTAAAAAGATTAAAAAGTAGGGAAAACTGATATAAGGTAATTTTATAAATTACCTCACCTCATTTGCACTATAGTAGTTGAGAGAGAGAGAGAGAGACAAGAGGAAAGGAAGGAGACGAGGAGATAGGATGCCGGAGGACTACAATTCAGATATCATTCACCAGGGGGACAATATATGGAAATTTTACTGTGAGCATGTCATTCCATGCTAGGTTAGAGTCAAAACCTCTTCTGATGATTGTAAGCATTTTTAATGTATTTTTGAATTTTTATGCCTATGTGAGAAGTTGGGTTTTTCTTTTGGGATAGGGTAGGAAAATGGATTGGGTTAAAAAAAATTGAGTTTGGGGGGTTTTGGGGGTGGACCTACCCCAAGTTGAGGTGTGTTCAACCCAGATAGGGGCGGGTCCACCCTATGCAGGGATGGTTCCACCTTGCATAGGGATAGGTCTACCCCATGCAGGGACGGGTCCCCTCCAAATGAGGGTAGGTTCACCCTGCGCAATGCTGGCTCCACCCTAGATGAGGGAGGGTCCGCCCCACGCTAGGGCAAGTCTACCCCGTGCAATAGCAGGTCCACCTCAACCTGTGGTAGGTCTGCCCCAGACAGGGGGTAGGTCGGCCCTAGCATAGGGTGGGTCCACCCCGCGTAAGGGCGGGTCTTCCTACCGACCAAGGTGGGTCTGCTCCGAGAAGGGGCGATTGTGCCCAAACTAGGGGGAGCTCAGTGGGGAGAGGGAAGAAATCAGAAGAAGAGAAAAAAGAGATTTAGGAAAATGATGTCCCAGGGTCGGGAATGAAGTGAGCTGACATATAGATTATTATGGATAAAGATTTTTGATTCACTGTGGACCCATGAGAGACACTTAGAGGTGATGGTAGTGATGATAATGGATATGAATGGAGTGGATCACCATGCACTGACAGAGGTTGGATTGCTGCACTTATTAGGCTATCTGAGGATCATAGCGCATTGGGCTATGCTAATAGTGCTCATAGAGCAAAGGAGTTCAACGACATCGACATTGACATTCCATATTCTGACGGGGGAGCTGATAGTGACACTAGAGAATGTGTGGCACATTCGGATGTTTCCCATAATAGGGAATTTAGTGAGTGAGGTGACATTGATGGGGGTTGAGTTGGATCACACCATAGGGGTATTGTTCGAGTGAGATGATCTGCCCATGTAGAAAGGGCAGTTGGATGTGGATTGATGTTTGTCATTGAGGGTGCCACCACTATTGCTTTTTCTATGTGGACTGATTAGTGGGATATTGTTGCCAAATTGAAGCAGGAACTTCTGTAGTTTACGGTATATGAAGGTGATTTGCCATATTGTTGAGGGGCAAGAGGGATAGTTTTCGTGGGGCATGTGTGTACTGGTGCATCTGTATAGAGATATGCACATGAATTTATTACAGGTATGGGCCTAGGAGCATATTAGTATTGATAGGCCATTAGTGGTGAGGAGAGGATAGGTGAAGGAGCAAGCACCTGTAGCTTGGTGGTACGGGCAGGATAAGGGCTAGGTTTGGTGTTATGAGATGTAGGGGGATATGGACAGATGGAGGAGTCTTTGCTAACTTGTAGGAGGAGCACATAGTATGGATTTCATACATGTTTTGGTGATTTCTGAGATGGAGGGATGATGAGGTGAGACAACAAGGCTACTTCGCATCCATATGCTTCTTAGTTGGGAGTCAGCCTCGCATAGTTGAGGCGCACAGGCTAGATAGAGTGACCTAACAGTTTGGGGTGGTCCAGGATATTCTAGCAGGTCCTGACATGTTTCAACGGATCAGCCGAGAGTGGCCATGGGGGGAGCTAATCTCTCCAAAGTTTTCCAGAGATCATTGGGAGACATTATTTATGGTGGCATAGCCAGGGATGGTTGTTGGGGAGGTAGATGCAGGGGTGACAGTGCGATATGCTAGGTGGTTCCACAACCACTGATGGGATAGTATTGCACTAGTGTAGCCCATTGTGGGGACCTTAGGATTTGGATTAGATGATGAGTGATGATTGGATAGTGAGGGCAGAGAGAGGAGGGGACAACAATAGAGAGGACAGGAGGGAGTCAAGGCAGTAGGAGGATGTAGGGGCTGCAGGATAGCAGGGTGGAGGATAGGATAATATCAGGGCCACATGATAGCCGAAGAGGGGGAGGAGGAGGAGGAGACAATGGAGGAGGCATAGAGAGAGGATGGATGCAGAATAGTCGAGTGATGGAAGGGGGTTGGAGGATGCAACACGATAGGAAAAGGAGAGGGAGTCAGAGGTGGAGATGTTGG